>JAXCGZ010003933.1:0-123456 GCA_037179515.1 Halocaridina rubra
AACATTCATTACTATAACCTCAGCTTACTTAAACAAAAGAATAACTTCTAATCTGAAACACTATAACGAGAATAAATCATTTAAGCTTACCCGCTGAAGACATAGCCTACTCATCCTAGACAGAAATGCTGTTAATAAAAATTAAGGTACAGTATATTTCATATACCGTAAAACAAATTAGGTAATATCATCTTTAAAAATTTATCTTTCATGAAACTATGCCTTATGATGCCACACCTTAATACTAAACACTCAACCATCTTCTAACCTGTTCTAGACAACACAACACACAGCCAATGGAGAGGATTTTTTGTGGTTGTTTTACAAAGCCTTTTTTCTCGAAACAAATGGTTTAATCATCCATAAGTGGGCTCGTCTTGTTTTACTTTCATTACTAGAGTGAGGATGTTCCAACAGTTACTAGCTCTAGTCTCATATGACTGGCCTGGTGCCATACTTCCAAGTATGTCTTAGTGCCTAACACAGACCCAATAGAATTCTTTCATCCTATTTTTAGCCACAGTTACGGGGGCAGATTCTTCCTAGAAAGCCTCGTAAATGCTACCTTAGTGATGTTCTTTCAATTATTAGCGAGTTTATGATGGCATCCTGCATGCAGAAATTTTCACACCTCAGACATTTAATTTCTGCTTGCCCAGAGGCCAAGCTTTATTTCCTTAGTTGGTTGCTTATCCATTTTTTAGAAGCTTATTAACTATTGGTTCTGCTTAGACTATCTCTCCACACACACTCATATATCCTGTACAGTACTTTCAAATGAAGTCAATATTCATTTCTGGAAGATTGCTGGTAGTCTTTCAGATGGCGTCAATCTTCATTTCTGAATGACTACTGGTAATTGATATTTTCCATTATCAAGCCTCTTTTTGGGATAAGTGCTCTAAATACTTTTGGTTATTTATTCATAAGAAAGTTTTGCGTGATCTGTAGGTCATATTTTGATGGTCAGTGATAGATCACAATGTAATTTTTCTCAGGGTAGTTTACAGTTTTGCGGGCCATGCCGTTCAACAATCTCACCCCTCCGCTCAAGTAAGTAGTTCGACCCTAACCTGTATGATGGGGGGGTTCCAGGGGCTTCGCTAAGAGGTTAGGTAGGTATTTTGTGTTAGGATAGTAAAAAATTGTTTCGTATGCCTATTCTCGCCAGTTTTGTTGTGTATTCATCCGCCAGTTCTCTAGTTAGAGCCTAGCGCTATCTATTGGTAGGTTTTGAACATTGGTATGGCCCGCAAAACTGTAGGTGTCACTTTTTCTCTATAGGAAGTTTCTCCTTGTTTGTATAACTGTTGGGTAAGAATTATGCGGTAAGAACTGCCAAGTTTGCGATGTCATTAGGAAAATCGACGTAGGAAATAACCGAACGGAAAAATGTGACATTAACATTTCTCACACTGGGGGAAAAAATGAATTTTTTTCAATTTCCTGTGAGCGTGACAATAAACAGACGTCCTGTAATATATCAAATCAAAAAATCTTAAAACAATGTCAACAAGTAAACGTACTTTTAAGCAGTTCAATTCTTCATTCTGAATTATTTACGTCGACCTTTTTTCCTTTTCTTCCACGTGACCGATAAGACAAACTGAACAGTCAAGGTTTTATCTCATCTGTTTTTGTTTGCGCTTTCATGTTTAGCAAATGAGAGAGAGAGAGAGAGAGAGAGAGAGAGAGAGAGAGAGGCCTTTACATCGGCTCCTCGTACTTTATACTACTAACTATGGATAAATGAAGAGTGCCTTTATATCCTAATTAACATATATAGCATAAGTAATATAACAATGGACAAAATAATGAAGTGCTGTCAGTAACCACAGATATAATTATGAATGTTGCTAAGAGACTGGTTTTCTTTTGGGATCAAGTTAAGGTAGCGACTCCTAGTGCATTAAATAACCCTTTAAATTGTTGGGTTAGGCTAGGTTAAGCTAGGATAGATTATATTAGGTTAAAGTCTAACCTAACCTATTCTAACAATTTAAGGGGTTAACACATTGAGAGTCGTAATCTTTACTTGATCCTGCTTTTGTGATCTTTTCTATGGTTAGCAGAATGTTTGTCTGTCCCCTCTCTTGCTCGCTAAACTGGTGCTATAATCCAGAGCTAGCTTTGTAATGTTGTTGTGTATCATTTACAATTTAACTTTACACTTGCCTGATTTCATTAACAACCACTTGTTATTAACAATATTTCCATGCTTTCACAGGGTTGTTTTTTGTAACGAAAAAATAATAGTGTGAGATCTAGAGAGTTTTTAAGAGTGTATACCAGGAAAGGCAATTAAATTGTCCTCGACATGCCCGGGCACCAAGAAAACATAAGAGAAAGAAAAAGTAGAAGATTAAGGACAAAACAGAAATAAAGGAATGATAAACAATAGGGAGAGGACAGGTTGAAAGAATATTGGAAGTATTGAGGACCTAGAGATATGGCAGAATTAGACCCTGAGATGACGATATGTCCTCTTATGGAAGGTTTCTTAAGAAAGGCTATAATAATTAGGAAAGGCAGAAGGAGAAAGAGAGTTTCTGAGTCTGTAAGTAGATAGCGAAGAGTAAGAGAATCCAGATTAGAAGTAAGAGAGGGATCTTTGATAAGTCCGACTGCCTTAGATTCAACCCTATCAAGGAGATAAGTACAAGAAGAAGCATCCACATTGTGAGCAGTTTTCTTTTCAGGGACAGATGAGACCTTTATAGATTTTAAGTAACTGTAAAGAGGAAAGCTAATGACGAAATGAAAGAGATCTCTCCATTTTTTTATGCAAATTTAGAAATTTAGATTATGTGACTCCTCCAAGACAAGTTAGAGGCTATATGGATTCCTATTATCTTAATAGATTTAAGGGGATAAATTTCGATAGTTTCGAAGACAATAGCGTTATCAGGAGGAGAAGATAAAGTGATAGCCTGAAACTGTGTCTTAGAGGCATTCAATTTTACTACATTTTGGGTTCCCCACTAAGACACCCTCTGCAAAAGGAAGTTGAGAATAGAAGAAAGAGTGATGCGAGACTAATTACGAGTAGCAGCTGAAGGCTGTGAAGAAAAGGGAGAGGAGGAGTGAGGGGTGGAAACGTCGGCAAAGACGTGAAGGAGAGAGGGGGGGATGGGGTTTGAAGAAGATCAATGAAGAGATAACCTAATTGTGATTACCTAATTGTGTTTACGGGAAAGAGCCCAAAGCTCGTATCTTCCCGTCTCCTCATCGCTTCCATTTTATACTTAGTGATACTTATCATACCTATCCTTAAAACTATGGATTGAGATAGCATTAACTACCTCCTCGCTTAGCCAATTCCAATTATCAACTACTCTTACACTGAAAAAGTATTTCCTTACATCCTGCAAAGAACTTTTCTTACGAAGCTTCAAACTATGACCTCTAGTTCTAGAGCCAGCCTTATCAAAATATCGATCCCTATCCACTCTATCATAACCATGAAGGAATTTAAAGACAGTCACCATATCCCCCCTCACTCTTCTAGCTTCCAGTGATGGTAAGTCTAATTCCCTCAGCCTCTCATCATAACTGAGATTGCGTATTTCTGGCACCAGTTTCGTGGCATGTCTTTGAACTTTCTCAAGCTTAGCTATGTGCTTTTTCAAGTGCGGATTCCAAAAGGGGGCTGCATATTCGAATTTTGGCCTCACATAGGTTACATAAATATTTCTGAACATTTCCTTGTCCATGTGCCTGAAGGCTACCCTTACATTTGATAAGAATGCATATGCTGCCCTTACTATGCCATTTATATGTATTTCTGGAGACAAATCTGCCAGTATGTTTAATCCTAGATCTCTCTCATTTTCTGTCTCTTGAAGTTGTACTCCAGCCACCGAGTAATCAAGCTTGGGCCTTCTTGCACTTGTACCCATTCTCATTACCTTACATTTTGAAGTATTGAATTTCATTAGCCACTTTTCTGACCACTCATGCAGATTATTTAGATCTTCCTGAAGTTCTCTACCATTGTTCTCGTTTCTTACTTTCTTCACAATCTTTGCATCATCTGCAAACATATTCATGAATGAATTTACAGACTCTGGTAGGTCATTTACATATACAAGGAACAAAAGTGGCCCTAAAACTGAACCCTGTGGAATTCCACTAATAACTCTTCTCCATTCAGACACTGGGTGTCTTTCTCTAACCCTCTGTTCCCTTCCTTCTGAGTAAGTTTTCATCCATTCCAAAACATTTCCACCTATTCTAACCATTGATTGCAGCTTCCTAATAAGTCTCCCATGTGGAACAGTGTCAAACGCTTTCTGGAAGTCTAGGAATATGCAATCTGCCCATCCCTCTCTTTCCTGTAAGATTCGGCTTACCTCATCATAAAATTCTAATAAGTTTGTTACTGTTGATCTACCTTCTCTGAAGCCATGTTGCCTCACTGACAAAAAGTTGAAGGATTCCAAGTGAAGAGAGATATGTTTCCTTAGTAGTTTCTCCATAACTTTGCAAACTATGCTGGTCAAGGAAACTGGTCTATAGTTCAGAGCCGTATCCCTCCTTCCCTTTTTGAAGATAGGTATCACATTTGCTTGTTTCCAGCATCTTGGAATCTCCCCCGACTCCAGTGACTCCTTAAATATGATACTTAGTGCCACTGATATTGTGCTTCCGCATTTTTTAAGCACATGAGGGGATATGTCATCAGGACCTGTAGCTTTATGAACATTTAAATCCATCAGCGCTTTGCATACCTCTGTGGCTGTAAGGTTGATGTTCTCTAATACCGGCCCTTGAGCTTCTATCACTGCAATCTGAGGGAGTGGGGTATTTTCTACTGTAAATACTGACTGAAACTCCTTGTTCAATTCTTTGCAGATCTCTTCATCCGTCTCAGTGATGCTTCCATCCGCTCTCTTTAGCCTTAAAACCTGTTCTTTTACATTCAGTTTTCCTCTGATAGAGCTGTGGAAAAGCTTGGGATTTTCTTTAGCCTTCCTGGTGATGTCCCTCTCATAGTCTCTCTCTGCCTCTCTCCTTTTACTTAGGTAGTCATTTCTTGCTCTTTTGTAGGTTTGCCAGGCATTTATGGTTTTTCTCCTCCTATACCTTTTCCAGCATTTGTCTCTCCACTCCTTAGCTCTTTTACACCCATTATCGAACCATTTTTCTCTGGCATGAATTACACCTACTTTGGTGACAGGTATGCAGCAATCTACTATCTTCCCATATTTCTCACAAAAGATGTCATACATTTCTTGTACAGATTTGTTGTAAAATAAGGTTCTCCAGTCAATAACTGCAAAAAGCTCATTCATTTTGATGTAATCTCCTTTCGGATAGTTCCTCCTCATGTCCTCAGTGCCTCTACTCTCAGGAAGAATATCTTCAATGATATACTCCATCAACAACACACAGTGGTCACTCTTTCCAATTGGTGGTTCATACTCAATTTTTTCAATATCCAACACATTATCTGTGAACACTAGATCAAGTAGTGATGGCTCATCCCCACCCCTGGCCCTTGTTGGTTCCATTACATGTTGGTGTAGGAAATTCCCTTGTACGCAATCTAGGAATCTTGCCCCGAATGAGTCCTCACCACTGTGTGGGTCAAGATTTATCCAATCTATCTCTTTATGATTAAAGTCTCCCATAATCAAAATCCTACATTATTTTTCCCGTGCCATGTTAACAACTGAGTTTATGACTTCAATAGTACCTATATGACTTTCCTCATAAACTTCAAGCCTATTTTGGTTCCTTGGTGGGTTGTATACAACAGTTATTATAATGCTCTCTGACCCAGTATTTATGCGAGCAACAAGAAATTCCTTGAACTCACTTTCTATAGCCAAGTTTATTTCTTCAACTTGAATGGAACAGAGTAGGTGAAAGAACAGAGCCCCGTGGAACACCACTAGAAAGGGAATGAGCTAGATGTTGCGATGTCAACAACCACATATATAAAATGGTCAAAAATAAAACTGGAAACCAGAGAACAAAGAGAAGAGTTAAAGATGTAAGCAAGGAGTTTGGTCAACAGAGCCTTGTGCAAGACTCTGTAAAAAAAAAAAAAAGTGATATCAAGGGCGACGATAAAGAATTTCCCATAGTTCTTCAGAAAAGATGACCATACATGATTAAGAAAGTACAGGAGGTCACCATTGGATCTTGCCTTGCGGAAGCCAGTTAGATTCAAGATGATTCAGGAAATGAGTATTGAGCAAAGTTTAGAATACCTTAGCTATATCAGAAGCTTTGGCAGTAGGTCGGTAGTTGGAAGGAATAATAATACAAAATTTTGTATAAGAATCATTTTATTGTCTGTCTTAGATTGAGAAAATACAATAGATTGATATAATACTCTCTCATATTTTTATAATTGGATTTACGGTTTCTGGTACTTAGCATATTTTATTACGCATATGTATTTTTAATGAGCTTGCAAGTAGGTTCAGGTTCACGTGTTATTTATGAGTTCTGCCTTTACTGCCCTTTACAACGATACACTTTTAAATTATTACTTTTTTATATTCTCTTTTTTTATATTGTTAAGCTGTGAATATCAAGTACATATCGGTCTGATGATGTTCATCTAAAACGCATTTCTTTTTCTTATTTACCAGAATTGCAGATTATATAATTTGTTTCAATCATTCATTTATTTCTAATTAGTAGTTGGTCAGTTATATTGTTTTGATCCTCTATATGAGATTATTACAGCCCTGGTTATTTTCTTCTCTCTTATTAATATTCGGAACACCAACGTGGAAAATACTGTAGGTCTTCTTCCTCTGCTCCTCCACACAAAGAACACCTTGCATTTTAATAAGTAGAACTCTTTCTATTATTCGAAAGCAGATTATTTGTTCTATATTTTAGTACTATTACGGATGAAGGAATGGAATTGTATATTTCTTCTTAATCTTCAATTTCTTCCTTAAAGTCTCGACACACACACACAAATGCTGGAAAAGGTATAGGAGGAGAAAAAACATAAATGCCTGGCAAACCTACAAAAGAGCAAGAAATGACTACCTAAGTAAAAGGAGAGAGGCAGAGAGAGACTATGAGAGGGACATCACCAGGAAGGCTAAAGAAAATCCCAAGCTTTTCCACAGCTTTATCAGAGGAAAACTGAAGGTAAAAGAAAAGGGTTTCAGGCTAAAGAGAGCGGATGGAAGCATCACTGAGACGGATGAAGAGATCTGCAAAGAATTGAACAAGGAGTTTCAGTCAGTATTTACAGTAGAAAATACCCCACCCCCTCAGATTGCAGTGATAGAAGCTCAAGGGCCGGTATTAGAGAACATCAACCTTACAGCCACAGAGGTATGCAAAGCGCTGATGGATTTAAATGTTCATAAAGCTACAGGTCCTGATGACATATCCCCTCATGTGCTTAAAAAATGCGCAAACACAATATCGGTGGCACTAAGTATCATATTTAAGGAGTCACTGGAGTCGGGGGAGATTCCAAGATGCTGGAAACAAGCAAATGTGATACCTATCTTCAAAAAGGGAAGGAGGGATACGGCTCTGAACTATAGACTAGTTTCCTTGACCAGCATAGTTTGCAAAATTATGGAGAAACTACTAAGGAAACATATCTCTCTTCACTTGGAATCCTTCAACTTTTTGTCAGTGAGGCAACATGGCTTCAGAGAAGGTAGATCAACAGTAACAAACTTATTAGAATTTTATGATGAGGTAAGCCAAATCTTACAAGAAAGAGAGGGCTGGGCAGATTGCATATTCCTAGACTTCCAGAAAGCGTTTGACACTGTTCCACATGGGAGACTTATTAGGAAGCTGCAATCAATGGCTAGAATAGGTGGAAATGTTTTGGAATGGATAAAAACTTACTTAGAAGGAAGGGAACAGAGGGTTAGAGTAAGACACTCAGTGTCTGAATGGAGAAGAGTTAGTAGTGGAGTTCCACAGGGTTCAGTTTTAGGGCCACTTTTGTTCCTTGTATATGTAAATGACCTACCAGAGTCTGTAAATTCATTCATGAATATGTTTGCAGATGATGCAAAGATTGTGAAGAAAGTAAAAAACGAGAACAATGGTAGAGAACTTCAGGAGGATCTAAATAATCTGCATGGGTGGTCAGAAAAGTGGCTAATGAAATTCAATACTTCAAAATGTAAGGTAATGAGAATGGGTACAAGTGCAAGAAGGCCCAAGCTTGACTACTCGGTGGCTGGAGTACAACTTCAAGAGACAGAAAATGAGAGAGATCTAGGAGTAAACATACTGGCAGATTTGTCTCCAGAAATACATATAAATGGCATAGTAAGGGCAGCATATGCATTCTTATCAAATATAAAGGTAGCCTTCAGGCACACGGACAAGGAAATGTTCAGAAATATTTATGTAACCTATGTGAGGCCAAAACTCGAATATGCAGCCCCCTTTTGGAATCCGCACTTGACAAAGCACATAGCTAAGCTTGAAAAAGTTCAAAGACATGCCACGAAACTGGTGCCAGAAATACGCAATCTCAGTTATGATGAGAGGCTGAGGGAATTAGACTTACCATCACTCGAAGCTAGAAGAGTGAGGGGGGATATGGTGACAGTCTTTAAATTCCTTCATGGCTATGACAGAGTGGATAGGGATCGATATTTTGATATGGCTGGCTCTAGAACTAGAGGTCATAGTTTGAAGCTTCGTAAGAAAAGTTGTTTGCAGGATGTAAGGAAATACTTTTTCAGTGTAAGAGTAGTTGATAATTGGAATTGGCTAAGCGAGGAGGTAGTTAATGCTATCTCAATCCATAGTTTTAAGGACAGGTATGATAAGCATCACTAAGTATAAAATGGAACCGATGAGGAGACGGGAAGATACGAGCTTTGGGCTCTTTCCCGTAAACACAATTAGGTAATCACAATTAGGTAATCACACAAACAAGCTTGACTACTCGGTGGTTGGAGTACAACTTCAAGAGACAGAAAATGAGAGAGATCTAGGAGTAAACATACTGGCAGATTTGTCTCCAGAAATACATATAAATGGCATAGTAAGGGCAGCATATGCATTCTTATTAAATGTAAGGGTAGCCTTCAGGCACATGGACAAGGAAATGTTCAGAAATATTTATGTAAACTATGTGAGGACAAAACTCGAATATGCAGCCCCCTTTTGGAATCCGCACTTGAAAAAGCACATAGCTAAGCTTGAAAAAGTTCAAAGACATGCCACGAAACTGGTGCCAGAAATACGCAATCTCAATTATGATGAGAGGCTGAGGGAATTAGACTTACCATCACTCGAAGCTAGAAGAGTGAGGGGGGATATGGTGACTGTCTTTAAATTCCTTCATGGTTATGGTAGAGTGGATAGGGATCGATATTTTGATATGGCTGGCTCTAGAACTAGAGGTCATAGTTTGAAGCTTCGTAAGAAAAGTTGTTTGCAGGATGTAAGGAAATACTTTTTCAGTGTAAGAGTAGTTGATAATTGGAATTCGCTAAGCGAGGAGGTAGTTAATGCTACCTCAATCCATAGTTTTAAGGACAGGTATGATAAGTATCACTAAGTCTAAAAATGGAACCGATCAGGAGACGGGAAGATACGAGCTTTGGGCTCTTTCCCGTAAACACAATTAGGTAATCACAATTAGGTAATCACACACCCTACAGCCACAGAGGTATGCAAAGCGCTGATGGATTTAGATGTTCATAAAGCTACAGGTCCCGATGACATATCCCTTCATGTGCTTAAAAAATGCGCAAACACAATATCAGTGGCACTAAGTATCATATTTAAGGAGTCACTGGAGTCGGGGGAGATTCCAAGATGCTGAAAACAAGCAAATGTGATACCTATCTTCAAAAAGGGAAGGAGGGATACGGCTCTGAACTATAGACCTGTTTCCTTGACCAGCATAGTTTGCAAAGTTATGGAGAAACTACTAAGGAAACATATCTCTCTTCACTTGGAATCCTTCAACTTTTTGTCAGTGAGGCAACATGGCTTCAGAGAAGGTAGATCAACAGTAACAAACTTATTAGAATTTTATGATGAGGTAAGCCAAATCTTACAGGAAAGAGAGGGCTGGGCAGATTGCATATTCCTAGACTTCCAGAAAGCGTTTGACACTGTTCCACATGGGAGACTTATTAGGAAGCTGCAATCAATGGCTAGAATAGGTGGAAATGTTTTGGAATGGATAAAAACTTACTTAGAAGGAAGGGAACAGAGGGTTAGAGTAAGACACTCAGTGTCTGAATGGAGAAGAGTTAGTAGTGGAGTTCCACAAGGTTCAGTTTTAGGGCCACTTTTGTTCCTTGTATATGTAAATGACCTACCAGAGTCTGTAAATTCATTCTTGAATATGTTTGCAGATGATGCAAAGATTGTGAAGAAAGTAAAAAACGAGAACAATGGTAGAGAACTTCTGGAGGATCTAAATAATCTGCATGAGTGGTCAGAAAAGTGGCTAATGAAATTCAATACTTCAAAATGTAAGGTAATGAGAATGGGTACAAGTGCAAGAAGGCCCAAGCTTGACTACTCGGTGGCTGGAGTACAACTTCAAGAGACAGAAAATGAGAGAGATCTAAGAGTAAACATACTGGCAGATTTGTCTCCAGAAATACATATAAATGGCATAGTAAGGGCAGCATATGCATTCTTATCAAATGTAAGGGTAGCCTTCAGGCACATGGACAAGGAAATGTTCAGAAATATTTATGTAACCTATGTGAGGCCAAAACTCGAATATGCAGCCCCCTTTTGGAATCCGCACTTGAAAAAGCACATAGCTAAGCTTGAAAAAGTTCAAAGACATGCCACGAAACTGGTGCCAGAAATACGCAATCTCAGTTATGATTAGAGGCTGAGGGAATTAGACTTACCATCACTCGAAGCTAGAAGAGTGAGGGGGGATATGGTGACAGTCTTTAAATTCCTTCATGGTTATGATAGAGTGGATAGGGATCGATATTTTGATATGGCTGGCTCTAGAACTAGAGGTCATAGTTTGAAACTTCTTAAGAAAAGTTGTTTGCAGGATGTAAGGAAATACTTTTTCAGTGTAAGAGTAGTTGATAATTGGAATTGGCTAAGCGAGGAGGTAGTTAATGCTATCTCAATCCATAGTTTTAAGGACAGGTATGATAAGTATCACTAAGTATAAAATGGAACCGATGAGGAGACGGGAAGATACGAGCTTTGGGCTCTTTCCCGTAAGCACAATTAGGTAATCACACACACACACACACACACACACACACACACACACACACACACACACACACACACACACATATATATATATATATATATATATATATATATATATATATATATATATATATATATATATATATATATATATATATATATATATATATATATATATATATATATGTTTTGAGATAAGACAGAAAATGTGATCGCGGAGGTGCAGAGTGGTTTTTGGAGAGGTAGAGGTTGAATAGATCAGAATTTTATAACTAGGCAGTTATGTGAGAAATATTTAGCAAAGTGTAAGGATGTGTATTTTGCATTTTTGGATCTGGTTGAAAGCGTATGATAGAGTTGATAGAGTGGCAATGTGGAATGTTTTGAGGTTCTATGGAATTGATGGTAAACTGTTGCATGCAGTGAAGAGTTTGCATGAGGGCAGTAGAACTTGTGTTAGGGTAGGGAATGAAGTGAGTGAGTGGTTTCCAGTGAGTGTGGAACTGAGACAGAGATGTGTGATGTCACCATGGCTGTTCAATTTGTATATTGATGGAGTCGTAATAGAGGTGAATGAGCGAGTGCGTGGTCGAGGAGTGAGAATGGTATATGGGAATGATAACGAGTGGGAGCTGAATCAGTTTTTTTTTTTTTTTTCTCCCCCCTTTTTTTTTCCTAATTGTGTTTACGGGAAAGAGCCCAAAGCTCGCATCTTCCCGGCTCCTCATCGGTTCCATTTTATACTTAGTGATACTTATCATACCTGTCCTTAAAACTATGGATTGAGATAGCATTAACTACCTCCTCGCTTAGCCAATTCCAATTATCAACTACTCTTACACTGAAAAAGTATTTCCTTACATCCTGCAAACAACTTTTCTTACGAAGCTTCAAACTATGACCTCTAGCTCTAGAGCCAGCCATATCAAAATATCGATCCCTATCCACTCTATCATAGCCATGAAGGAATTTAAAGACTGTCACCATATCCCCCCTCACTCTTCTAGCTTCGAGTGATGGTAAGTCTAATTCCCTCAGCCTCTCATCATAATTGAGATTGCGTATTTCTGGCACCAGTTTCGTGGCATGTCTTTGAACTTTTTCAAGCTTAGTTATGTGCTTTTTCAAGTGTGGATTCCAAAAGGGGGCTGCATATTCGAGTTTTGGCCTCACATAGGTTACATAAATATTTCTGAACATTTCCTTGTCCATGTGCCTGAAGGCTACCCTTACATTTGAAAAGAATGCATATGCTGCCCTTACTATGCCATTTATATGTATTTCTGGAGACAAATCTGCCAGTATGTTTACTCCTAGATCTCTCTCATTTTCTGTCTCTTGAAGTTGTACTCCAGCCACCGAGTAGTCAAGCTTGGGCCTTCTTGCACTTGTTCCCATTCTCATTACCTTACATTTTGAAGTATTGACTTTCATTAGCCACTTTTCTGACCACTCATGCAGATTATTTAGATCCTCCAAAAGTTCTCTACCATTGTTCTCGTTTTTTACTTTCTTCACGATCTTTGCATCATCTGCAAATATATTCATGAATGAATTTACAGACTCTGGTAGGTCATTTACATATACAAGGAACAAAAGTGACCCTAAAACTGAACCCTGTGGAACTCCACTACTAACTCTTCTCCATTCACACACTGAGTGTCTTACTCTAACCCTCTGTTCCCTTCCTTCTAAGTAAGTTTATATCCATTCCAAAACATTTCCACCTATTCTAGCCATTGATTGCAGCTTCCTAATAAGTCTCCCATGTGGAACAGTGTCAAACGCTTTCTGGAAGTCTAGGAATATGCAATCTGCCCAGCCCTCTCTTTCCTGTAAGATTTGGCTTACCTCATCATGAAATTCTAATAAGTTTGTTACTGTTGATCTACCTTCTCTGAAGCCATTTTGCCTCACTGACAAAAAGTTGAAGGATTCCAAGTGAGGAGAGATATGTTTCCTTAGTAGTTTCTCCATAACTTTGCAAACTATGCTGGTCAAGGAAACTGGTCTATTGTTCAGAGCCGTATCCCTCCTTCCTTTTTTGTAGATAGGTATCACATTTGCTTGTTTCCAGCATCTTGGAATCTGCCCTGACTCCAGTGACTTTTTATATATGAAATATGATACTTAGCGCCACTGATATTGAGTTTGCGCATTTTTTAAGTACATGAGGGGATATGTCATCAGGACCTGTCGCTTTATGAACATCTAAATCCATCAGCGCTTTGCATACCTCTGTGGCTGTAAGGTTGATGTTCTCTAATACCGGCCCTTGAGCTTCTATCTCTGCAATCTGAGGGAGTGGGGTATTTTCTACTGTAAATACTGACTGAAACTCCTTGTTCAATTCTTTGCAGATCTCTTCATCCGTCTCAGTGATGCTTCCATCCGCTCTCTTTAGTCTTAAAACCTGTTCTTTTACCTTTTGTTTTCCTCTGAAAAAGCTGTGCAAATGCTTGGGATTTTCTTTAGCCTTCTTGGTGATGTCCCTCTCATAGTCTCTTTCTGCCTCTCCTCTTTTACTTAGGTAGTCATTTCTTGTTCTTTTGTAGGTTTGCCAGGCATTTATGTGTTTTCTCCTCCTATACCTTTTCCAGCATTTGTCTCTCCACTCCTTAGCTCTTTTACACTCATTATCGAACCATTTCTCTCTGGCATGAATTACACCTACTTTGGTGACAGGTATGCATCAATCTACTATCTTCCCATATTTCTCACAAAAGATGTCATACATTTCTTGTACAGATTTGTTGTAAAATAAAGTTCTCCAGTCAATAACTGCAAAAGACTCATTCATTTTGATGTAATCTCCTTTCGGATAGTTCCTCCTCATGTCCTAAGTGCCTCTACTCTCAGGCAGAATATCTTCAATGATATACTCCATCAACAACACACAGTGGTCACTCTTTCCAATTGGTGGTTCATACTCAATTTCTTCAATATCCAACACATTATATGTGAATACTAGATCAAGTAGTGATGGGTCATCCCCACCCCTAGCCCTCGTTCTTTCCATTACATGTTGGTGTAATAAATTCCCTTGTACGCAATCTAGCAATCTTGCCCTGAATGAGTCCTCACCACTGTGTGAGTCAAGATTTATCCTATCTATCTCTTTATGATTAAAATCTCCCATAATCAAAATCCTACATTTTATCTCCCATGCCATGTTAACAACTGACTTTATGACTTCAATAGTACCTATATGAGTTTCCTCATAAACTTCTAGCCTATTCTGGTTCCTTGGTGGGTTATATACAACAGTTATTATTATGCTCTCTGACCCAGTATTTATGCGAGCAATAAGAAATTGTTGAACTCAAATTTTTATAGCCAAGTTTATTTCTTCAACTTGAATCCTTTAAATTATGAGCAGTGCTATCCCTCCACCAGTCCTCTCAGATCTTTCAACCCTTAATATTCTGAAGCCCTTAGGAAAAACTGTGACACTGTTTATGTCCTCACTCAACTTAGTCTCTGTAATTGCTACTATATCTGCCTTACTGTTGTGAATCCTCTCTTTTAATTCTGCTGCCTTACCAGCTATTCCATCAGCATATGTGTATAACAATCTTAATGAGGCCCCATCCCCTGATCTTCATTCATTATCTTCTTTATCTCCCCTTTGTCTGGAAGAACTCTGGAATGAAAATTTTTCTTCTCTTCTTCATTTCTTTCCTCATTTAACCTTCTTGCCTCTTCCAACAAGTTTCTTATATTTCTCATCTCTTCCTTGTTCTGTATCATCTAATGAACACTTCTTTGAATTCTTGAAGGTCTTTTAGACTTTTTTTTCTCAACAATATTTTCCTACATGTTTCCCCTCTCTCAAAGGTTACTTTTTTTGGTCTCGGCTTTCCTTCCCTCGAATATTTGCCTAGTTGGTGTATGTTTACAATATCTTCAGGACCACAAACTACTCCAGGCTTTCTTATCAGCTCTACAACCCTAGCTTTATTTTCTTCAAGTCTCCCCTGCCATGTTGGCTCTTGGGATTCGCTTATGCCTGAGATTACCACTGTCTTCTCTTTATCAAGTGCCTATTTGATGAGTGGGTTTGCCCTTTCCATCACAACGTCTTTCATTTTCTCGATTACTGTCTCTTTATAGTCAACTGTTTGTATGTTTTCCAGTGCCATCACCTTTACAGCCTCTCTTACTGCCACATTCCCCTTTAGTGCATCAGCATAGGAAGTTTTCATGGCATCATTTTCCATATTCAGCTCCTGGAACTCTTTTCTAAACTGTTCAATGTTTTCCTTAATCTGGACATTCCAAGCTGCAATCTCGTCTCTCTCAGAATAGAGCAGTGAACTAATATCTAATTCATTTAGGTTGTCATTCAGCTGTTTGGTTTTATCTTCTTGTTTATAAATTCTAGTTTCTAGTTGACTCTTTTCCCCTTCCAGCTTCTCTATTCTTTTTTCTAGTTCCTTACTCTCCTGCCCTTTTGCTTTATTTGCTTCCTCCAAAAAATCTTATTTCCTCTCTGAGTGTTTCATTCTCTTTCATTTCTCTATCCATATTCCTAATTTTATCCTCAATAACATCATATTGCCTCTAAATCCTTGATATTCTGTTTTAGTCTCCTAATAGCTACCCCTCCTCCCGACCCATGGGTGGGAGAGGTTTGGGACAGAGATGGCCTCATTTTTATGTTCTCCCTCTCACAGAATATAGAAAGAAGAAGAGAAAGAGAAAAAAAAGAGAGAAAAACTTTTATTTAAGCTTCACACAGAATTTTATATCTTCATATAAATGCTATTTAGTGACTCAATTTATCTCTTTTCTGGTAACACACATCTTAACTTTAAAATTTGACTATGGTAATTTGAGGATAAAAAGAAAATGAAAAAAATGCAACAAAAACAAAAGTCAAACCTGAAGGAAAATTTGAATTTGTGTCTGAGGAGGCACCCACCTGTTTCTGCTATATATTCTTCTTAACTGATAAACTCACTTGCTAACCAAGATATGTTATCACAGGATCAGACATTACGTTTAACTCAATATATATACAAAATAAATAAATAGTAAAAGAGAAAGCTAAAAGAAAAGAAAAAATAATGAAGAAAATAAGACAGCTGTACTACTTGGCAACCTAACTCAGTCCTGTTGACAGGTGGTGTCACAGGGTGAATGAAGGATATAAAGTGTTGGGTGCGTTGAAAGGAGTGATGAAGAATAAAGTGTTGGAAATGAATATAAAGAAAGTTTTGTATGAGAAAGTGGTTGTGCCAACTGTGATGTATGGATCAGAGTTATGGGGTATGAAAGTAAGTGAGAGACGGAAACTAAATGTGATTACCTAATTGTGATTACCTAATTGTGTTTACGGGAAGGAGCCCAAAGCTCATATCTTCCCGTCTCCTCATCGGTTCCATTTTATACTTAGTGATACTTATCATACCTGTCCTTAAAACTATGGATTGAGATAGCATTAACTACCTCCTCGCTTAGCGAATTCCAATTATCAACTACTCTTATACTGAAAAAGTATTTCCTTACATCCTGCGAAGAAGTTTTCTTACGAAGCTTCAAACTGTGACCTCTAGTTCTAGAGCCAGCCATATCAAAATATCGATCCCTATCCACTCTATCATAACCATGAAGGAATTTAAAGACTGTCACCATATCCCCCCTAACTCTTCTAGCTTCGAGTGATGGTAAGTCTAATTCCCTCAGGAGGAGTATGATTGGTGAATCTCGGTTGGATAGGGTTAGGAATGAAGTAGTGAGAGCAAGAACAGGTGTGTGGGGAGAATTTGCAGCCAGAGAAGATATGAATGTTCTGAGATGGTTTGGCCATGTGGAAAGGATGGATGATGAATGACTGCTGAAAAAGGTGATAAATGTGAGGGTTAATGGGAGAAATGCTTGAGGGAGGCCTAGCTTTGGGTAGATGGATGGAGTAAGGAGAGCCCTGTATGATAGGAGGATGGATGTAAGGGAAGCAAGTGAGCGTGTTAGGAATAGGAATGAGTGGCGAGCGATTGTGACACAGCACTAATGGGCATCTGCTGTTACCACGGGGCTGCACCTTACGGAGGTAGCCCTGTGGTAGGGTCAGTAGGAGAGTTGGCATTTATGAAGCAACACAGGTTGTGGAAGAGCCGTGAGGATGGGCTGTGGCATTGCAGCAGTGCAATCTGAACGGTTGCTAGCTCCCTCGTCATTGCCTATAAAGCAAAGTAATCCCTTTATTGTTTCTTTGTTTATGTTGGCTACCCCCAATTGGGTGAGACAGCCAAGGCATATATATATATATATATATATATATATATATATATATATATATATATATATATATATATATATATATATATATATATATATATATATATATATATATATATATGCAGCTATAGTGGCAGTGGGGGGGGGTTCAAGGGCCAGCAATGGGAGATGAAAATGAGAGAGAGATTATAAGAGAGGAGGTGAAAAGGGCATTGTATGAAGCGAAAGCAGGTAAAGCAAATTGAATGGATGATGTGAGAGCGGAGATGGTGAAAGAAGGGGGTGTGACTGCATTGGAAAGGTTAGTGAGAGTGTTTAATATATGCTTTATGTTGTCATTTTTTGCCAGTGGAATGGATGATTGCCTGTATAGTGCCCCTATACAAAGGTAAGGGAGATGTGTATGAATGCAGTAATTTTAGGGGTATAAGTTTGTTGAGTGAGGTAGGAATTGTGTATGGTAGGATACTGGTTAATAGGATTAGGGATAAGACAGAATATATGATCACGGAAGTGCAGAGTGGTTTTAGGAGAGGTAGAGGATGTATAGATCACATTTTTATAGTTAGGCAGTTATGTGAGACATATTTAGCAAAGGGTAAGGATGTGTATTTTGCATTTTTGGATCTGGAGAAAGCATATGATAGAGTTGATAGAGAGGCTATGTGGAATGTTTTGAGATTATATGGAATTAATGGTAAATTATTGCATGCAGTGAAGAGTTTGTATGAGGGCAGTAGAGCTTCTGTTAGGGTAGGGAATGAAGTGAGTGAGTGGTTTCCAGTGTGTGTGGGACTGAGACAGGAATGTGTGATGTCACCATGGCTGTTTAATTTGTATATTGATGGAGTTGTAAGAGAGGTGAAAGAGCGAGTGCGTGGTCGAGGTTTGAGAATGGTAGATGGGGATGATAATTAGTGGGAGCTGAATCAGTTGCTGTTTGCAGATGATACTGTGGTGGTGGCAGATTCAGAGGAAAAGCTGTGTCAGTTAGTGTCAAAATTTGGAATGGTGTGTGAGAGAAGGAAGTTGCGAGTGAATGTGGGAAAGAGTAAGGTTATGAGGTTTACAAGAAATGAGGATGGTGCTGGATTGAATGTTATGTTGAATGGAGAGACACTTGAGGAAGGATGTAAAGTGTTGGGTGCATTGAAAGGAGTGATGAAGAATAGAGGGTTGGAAATGAATGTTAAGAAAGTTTTGTATGAGAAAGTGGTTGTGCCAACTGTGATGTATGGATCAGAGTTATGGGGTATGAAAGTAAGTGAGAGACAGAAACTAAATGTGATTACCTAATTGTGATTACCTAATTGTGTTTACGGGAAGGAGCCCAAAGCTTGTATCTTCCCGTCTCCTCATCAGTTCCATTTTATACTTAGTGATACTTATCATACCTGTCCTTAAAACTATGGATTGAGATAGCATTAACTACCTCCTCGCTTAGCGAATTCCAATTATCAACTATTCTTACACTGAAAAAGTATTTCCATACATCCTGCAAACAACTTTTCTTACGAAGCTTCAAACTATGACCTCTAGCTCTAGAGCCAGCCATATCAAAATATCGATCCCTATCCACTCTATCATAACCATGAAGGAATTTAAAGACTGTCACCATATCCCCCCTCACTCTTCTAGCTTCGAGTGATGGTAAGTCTAATTCCCTCAGCCTCTTATCATAACTGAGACTGCGTATTTCTGGCACCAGTTTCGTGGCATGTCTTTGAACTTTTTCAAGCTTAGCTATGTGCTTTTTCAAGTGCGGCTTCCAAAAGGGGGCTGCATATTCGAGTTTTGGCCTCACATAGGTTACATAAATATTTCTGAACATTTCCTTGTCCATGTGCCTGAAGGCTACCCTTACATTTGATAAGAATGCATATGCTGCCCTTACTATGCCATTTATATGTATTTCTGGAGACAAATCTGCCAGTATGTTTACTCCTAGATCTCTCTCATTTTCTGTCTCTTGAAGTTGTACTCCAGCCACCGAGTAGTCAAGCTTGGGCCTTCTTGCACTTGTACCCATTCTCATTACCTGACATTTTGAAGTATTGAATTTCATTAGCCACTTTTCTGACCACTCATGCAGATTATTTAGATCCTCCTGAAGTTCTCTACCATTGTGTTTGAGATGAAATGCTTGAGGAGTATAATTAGTGTATCTCAACTGGATAGGGTTAGGAATGCAGTGGTGAGAGCAAAAACAGGTGTGAGGAGAGAAACTGCAGCGAGAGTAGATATAAATGTTCTTAGATGGTTTGGCCATGTGGAAAGGATGGATGATGAAAGGCTGCTGAAAAAGGTGATGAATGCGAGAGTTAATGGGAGAAATGCTAGAGGGACTCCTAGGTTTGAATGGATGGATGGAGTAAGGAGAGCCCTGAATGATAGGAGGATGGATGTAAGGGAGGTAGGAAGCGTGGTAGGAATAGGAATGAGTGGCGAGCGATTGTGACGCAGCTCTGATAGGCATCTGCTGTTGCCTCGGGGCTGCATCTTACAAGAGGTAGCCCTGTTGTAGAGGGAGTAGGAGGAGTTAGTAGTTGTGAAGCGACACAGGTTGTGGAAGAGCCGTGAGGATGGGATGTGGCACTCCAGCAGTGCCATTTGAACGGTCACTAGCTCCCTCGTCATTGCCCACAGAGCAAAGTAATCCCCTTATTGTTTTCCTTTCTTGAAGTCGGCTACCCCCAATTAAAGGTGGAAACAGCCAAGGTAGATAGAATATATATATATATATATATATATATATATATATATATATATATATATATATATATATATATATATATATATATATATATATATATATATGTGTGTGTGTGTGTGTGTGTGTGTGTGTGTGTGTGTGTGATTACCTTATTGTGTTTACGGGAAAGAGCCCAAAGCTCGTATCTTACCGTCTCCTGATCGGTGTGCGTGATTACCTAATTGTGATTACCTAATTGTGTTTACGGGAATGAGCCCAAAGCTCGCGTCTTCCCGTCTCCTCATCGGTTCCATTTTATACTTAGTGATACTTATCATACCTGTCCTTAAAACTATGGATTGAGATAGCATTAACTACCTCCTCGCTTAGCCAATTCCAATTATCAACTACTCTTACACTGAAAAAGTATTTCCGTACATCCTGCAAACAACTTTTCTTTCGAAGCTTTAAACTATGACCTCTAGTTCTAGAGCCAGCCATATCAAAATATCGATCCCTATCCACTCTATCATAACCATGAAGGAATTTAAAGACTGTCACCATATCCCCCCTCAATCTTCTAGCTTCGAGTGATGGTAAGTCTAATTCCCTCAGCCTCTCATCATAACTGAGATTGCGTATTTCTGGCACCAGTTTCGTGGCATGTCTTTGAACTTTTTCAAGCTTAGCTATGTACTTTTTCAAGTGCGGATTCCAAAAGGGGGCTGCATATTCGAGTTTTGGCCTCACATAGGTTACATAAATATTTCTGAACATTTCCTTGTCCATGTGCCTGAAGGCTACCCTTACATTTGATAAGAATGCATATGCTGCCCTTACTATGCCATTTATATGTATTTCTGGAGACAAATCTGCCAGTATGTTTACTCCTAGATCTCTCTCATTTTCTGTCTCTTGAAGTTGTACTCCAGCCACCGAGTAGTCAAGCTTGGGCCTTCTTGCACTTGTACCCATTCTCATTACCTGACATTTTGAAGTATTGAATTTCATTAGCCACTTTTCTGACCACTCATGCAGATTATTTAGATCCTCCTGAAGTTCTCTACCATTGTGTTTGAGATGAAATGCTTGAGGAGTATAATTAGTGTATCTCAACTGGATAGGGTTAGGAATGCAGTGGTGAGAGCAAAAACAGGTGTGAGGAGAGAAACTGCAGCGAGAGTAGATATAAATGTTCTTAGATGGTTTGGCCATGTGGAAAGGATGGATGATGAAAGGCTGCTGAAAAAGGTGATGAATGCGAGAGTTAATGGGAGAAATGCTAGAGGGACTCCTAGGTTTGAATGGATGGATGGAGTAAGGAGAGCCCTGAATGATAGGAGGATGGATGTAAGGGAGGTAGGAAGCGTGGTAGGAATAGGAATGAGTGGCGAGCGATTGTGACGCAGCTCTGATAGGCATCTGCTGTTGCCTCGGGGCTGCATCTTACAAGAGGTAGCCCTGTTGTAGAGGGAGTAGGAGGAGTTAGTAGTTGTGAAGCGACACAGGTTGTGGAAGAGCCGTGAGGATGGGCTGTGGCACTCCAGCAGTGCCATTTGAACGGTCACTAGCTCCCTCGTCATTGCCCACAGAGCAAAGTAATCCCCTTATTGTTTTCCTTTCTTGAAGTCGGCTACCCCCAATTAAAGGTGGAAACAGCCAAGGTAGATAGAATATATATATATATATATATATATATATATATATATATATATATATATATATATATATATATATATATATATATGTGTGTGTGTGTGTGTGTGTGTGTGTGTGTGTGTGTGTGTGATTACCTTATTGTGTTTACGGGAAAGAGCCCAAAGCTCGTATCTTACCGTCTCCTGATCGGTGTGCGTGATTACCTAATTGTGATTACCTAATTGTGTTTACGGGAATGAGCCCAAAGCTCGCGTCTTCCCGTCTCCTCATCGGTTCCATTTTATACTTAGTGATACTTATCATACCTGTCCTTAAAACTATGGATTGAGATAGCATTAACTACCTCCTCGCTTAGCCAATTCCAATTATCAACTACTCTTACACTGAAAAAGTATTTCCGTACATCCTGCAAACAACTTTTCTTTCGAAGCTTTAAACTATGACCTCTAGTTCTAGAGCCAGCCATATCAAAATATCGATCCCTATCCACTCTATCATAACCATGAAGGAATTTAAAGACTGTCACCATATCCCCCCTCAATCTTCTAGCTTCGAGTGATGGTAAGTCTAATTCCCTCAGCCTCTCATCATAACTGAGATTGCGTATTTCTGGCACCAGTTTCGTGGCATGTCTTTGAACTTTTTCAAGCTTAGCTATGTACTTTTTCAAGTGCGGATTCCAAAAGGGGGCTGCATATTCGAGTTTTGGCCTCACATAGGTTACATAAATATTTCTGAACATTTCCTTGTCCATGTGCCTGAAGGCTACCCTTACATTTGATAAGAATGCATATGCTGCCCTTACTATGCCATTTATATGTATTTCTGGAGACAAATCTGCCAGTATGTTTACTCCTAGATCTCTCTCATTTTCTGTCTCTTGAAGTTGTACTCCAGCCACCGAGTAGTCAAGCTTGGGCCTTCTTGCACTTGTACCCATTCTCATTACCTGACATTTTGAAGTATTGAATTTCATTAGCCACTTTTCTGACCACTCATGCAGATTATTTAGATCCTCCTGAAGTTCTCTACCATTGTGTTTGAGATGAAATGCTTGAGGAGTATAATTAGTGTATCTCAACTGGATAGGGTTAGGAATGCAGTGGTGAGAGCAAAAACAGGTGTGAGGAGAGAAACTGCAGCGAGAGTAGATATAAATGTTCTTAGATGGTTTGGCCATGTGGAAAGGATGGATGATGAAAGGCTGCTGAAAAAGGTGATGAATGCGAGAGTTAATGGGAGAAATGCTAGAGGGACTCCTAGGTTTGAATGGATGGATGGAGTAAGGAGAGCCCTGAATGATAGGAGGATGGATGTAAGGGAGGTAGGAAGCGTGGTAGGAATAGGAATGAGTGGCGAGCGATTGTGACGCAGCTCTGATAGGCATCTGCTGTTGCCTCGGGGCTGCATCTTACAAGAGGTAGCCCTGTTGTAGAGGGAGTAGGAGGAGTTAGTAGTTGTGAAGCGACACAGGTTGTGGAAGAGCCGTGAGGATGGGCTGTGGCACTCCAGCAGTGCCATTTGAACGGTCACTAGCTCCCTCGTCATTGCCCACAGAGCAAAGTAATCTCCTTATTGTTTTCCTTTCTTGAAGTCGGCTACCCCCAATTAAAGGTGGAAACAGCCAAGGTAGATAGAATATATATATATATATATATATATATATATATATATATATATATATATATATATATATATATATATATATATATATATATATATATATATATATATATATATATATATATATATATATATATATATATATATATATATATATATATATATATATATATATATATATATATATATATATATATATATATATATATATATATATATATATATATATATATATGTGTGTGTGTGTGTGTGTGTGTGTGTGTGTGTGTGTGTGTGTGTGTGTGTGTGATTACCTTATTGTGTTTACGGGAAAGAGCCCAAAGCTCGTATCTTACCGTCTCCTGATCGGTGTGCGTGATTACCTAATTGTGATTACCTAATTGTGTTTACGGGAATGAGCCCAAAGCTCGCGTCTTCCCGTCTCCTCATCGGTTCCATTTTATACTTAGTGATACTTATCATACCTGTCCTTAAAACTATGGATTGAGATAGCATTAACTACCTCCTCGCTTAGCCAATTCCAATTATCAACTACTCTTACACTGAAAAAGTATTTCCGTACATCCTGCAAACAACTTTTCTTTCGAAGCTTTAAACTATGACCTCTAGTTCTAGAGCCAGCCATATCAAAATATCGATCCCTATCCACTCTATCATAACCATGAAGGAATTTAAAGACTGTCACCATATCCCCCCTCAATCTTCTAGCTTCGAGTGATGGTAAGTCTAATTCCCTCAGCCTCTCATCATAACTGAGATTTCGTATTTCTGGCACCAGTTTCGTGGCATGTCTTTGAACTTTTTCAAGCTTAGCTATGTACTTTTTCAAGTGCGGATTCCAAAAGGGGGCTGCATATTCGAGTTTTGGCCTCACATAGGTTACATAAATATTTCTGAACATTTCCTTGTCCATGTGCCTGAAGGCTACCCTTACATTTGATAAGAATGCATATGCTGCCCTTACTATGCCATTTATATGTATTTCTGGAGACAAATCTGCCAGTATGTTTACTCCTAGATCTCTCTCATTTTCTGTCTCTTGAAGTTGTACTCCAGCCACCGAGTAGTCAAGCTTGGGCCTTCTTGCACTTGTACCCATTCTCATTACCTGACATTTTGAAGTATTGAATTTCATTAGCCACTTTTCTGACCACTCATGCAGATTATTTAGATCCTCCTGAAGTTCTCTACCATTGTGTTTGAGATGAAATGCTTGAGGAGTATAATTAGTGTATCTCAACTGGATAGGGTTAGGAATGCAGTGGTGAGAGCAAAAACAGGTGTGAGGAGAGAAACTGCAGCGAGAGTAGATATAAATGTTCTTAGATGGTTTGGCCATGTGGAAAGGATGGATGATGAAAGGCTGCTGAAAAAGGTGATGAATGCGAGAGTTAATGGGAGAAATGCTAGAGGGACTCCTAGGTTTGAATGGATGGATGGAGTAAGGAGAGCCCTGAATGATAGGAGGATGGATGTAAGGGAGGTAGGAAGCGTGGTAGGAATAGGAATGAGTGGCGAGCGATTGTGACGCAGCTCTGATAGGCATCTGCTGTTGCCTCGGGGCTGCATCTTACAAGAGGTAGCCCTGTTGTAGAGGGAGTAGGAGGAGTTAGTAGTTGTGAAGCGACACAGGTTGTGGAAGAGCCGTGAGGATGGGCTGTGGCACTCAAGCAGTGCCATTTGAACGGTCACTAGCTCCCTCGTCATTGCCCACAGAGCAAAGTAATCCCCTTATTGTTTTCCTTTCTTGAAGTCGGCTACCCCCAATTAAAGGTGGAAACAGCCAAGGTAGATAGAATATATATATATATATATATATATATATATATATATATATATATATATATATATATATATATATATATATATATATATAGTGTGTGTGTGTGTGTGTGTGTGTGTGTGTGTGTGTGTGTGTGTGTGTGTGTGTGTGTGTGAGTGTGTGATTACCTTATTGTGTTTACGGGAAAGAGCCCAAAGCTCGTATCTTACCGTCTCCTGATCGGTGTGCGTGATTACCTAATTGTGATTACCTAATTGTGTTTACGGGAATGAGCCCAAAGCTCGCGTCTTCCCGTCTCCTCATCGGTTCCATTTTATACTTAGTGATACTTATCATACCTGTCCTTAAAACTATGGATTGAGATAGCATTAACTACCTCCTCGCTTAGCCAATTCCAATTATCAACTACTCTTACACTGAAAAAGTATTTCCGTACATCCTGCAAACAACTTTTCTTTCGAAGCTTTAAACTATGACCTCTAGTTCTAGAGCCAGCCATATCAAAATATCGATCCCTATCCACTCTATCATAACCATGAAGGAATTTAAAGACTGTCACCATATCCCCCCTCAATCTTCTAGCTTCGAGTGATGGTAAGTCTAATTCCCTCAGCCTCTCATCATAACTGAGATTGCGTATTTCTGGCACCAGTTTCGTGGCATGTCTTTGAACTTTTTCAAGCTTAGCTATGTACTTTTTCAAGTGCGGATTCCAAAAGGGGGCTGCATATTCGAGTTTTGGCCTCACATAGGTTACATAAATATTTCTGAACATTTCCTTGTCCATGTGCCTGAAGGCTACCCTTACATTTGATAAGAATGCATATGCTGCCCTTACTATGCCATTTATATGTATTTCTGGAGACAAATCTGCCAGTATGTTTACTCCTAGATCTCTCTTATTTTCTGTCTCTTGAAGTTGTACTCCAGCCACCGAGTACTCAAGCTTGGGCTTTCTTGCACTTGTACCCATTCTCATTACCTTACATTTTGAAGTATTAAATTTCATTAGCCACTTTTCTGACCACTCATGCAGACCATTTAGATCCTCCGGAAGTTCTCTACCATTGTTCTCGTTTTTTACTTTCTTCACAATCTTTGCATCGTCTGCAAACATATTCATGAATGAATTTACAGACTCTGGTAGGTCAATTACATATGCAAGGAACAAAAGTGGCCCTAAAACTGAACCCTGTGGAACTCCACTACTAACTCTTCTCCATTCAGACACTGAGTGTCTTACTCTAACCCTCTGTTCCCTTCCTTCTAAGTAAGTTTTTATCCATTCCAAAACATATCCACCTATTCTAGCCATTGATTGCAGCTTCCTAATAAGTCTCCCATGAGGAACAGTGTCAAACGCTTTCTGGAAGTCTAGGAATATGCAATCTGCCCAGCCCTCTCTTTCCTGTAAGATTCGGCTTACCTCATCATAAAATTCTAATAAGTTTGTTACTGTTGATCTACTTTTTCTGAAGCCATGTTGCCTTACTGACAAAAAGTTAAAGGATTCCAAGTGAAGAGAGATATGTTTCCTTAGTAGTTTCTCCATAACTTTGCAAACTATGCTGGTCAAGGAAACTGGTCTATAGTTCAGAGCTGTATCCCTCCTTCCCTTTTTGAAGATAGGTATCACATTTGCTTGTTTCCAGCATCTTGGAATCTCCCCGACTCCAGTGACTTTTTAAATATGATACTTAGTGCCACTGATATTGAGTTTCCGCATTTTTTAAACACACGAGGGGATATGTCATCAGGACCTGTAGCTTTATGAACATCTAAATCCATCAGCGCTTTCCATACCTCTGTGGCTGTAAGGTTGATGTTCTCTAATACCGGCCCTTGAGCTTCTATCACTGCAATCTGAGGGGGTGGGGTATTTTCTACTGTAAATACTGACTGAAACTCCTTGTTCAATTCTTTGCAGATCTCTTCAACCGTCTCAGTGATGCTTCTATCCGCTCTCTTTAGCCTTAAAACCTGTTCTTTAACCTTCAGCTTTCCTCTGATAAAGCTGTGGAAAAGCTTGGGATTTTCTTTAGCCTTCCTGGTGATGTCCCTCTCATAGTCTATCTCTGCCTCTCTCCTTTTACTTAGGTAGTCATTTCTTGCTCTTTTGTAGGTTTGCCAGGCATTTATGTTTTTTCTCCTCCTATACCTTTTCCAGCATTTGTCTCTCCACTCCTTAGCTCTTTTACTCTCATTATCGAACCATTTCTCTCTGGCATGAATTACACCTACTTTGGTGACAGGTATGCAGCAATCTACTATCTTCCCATATTTCTCACAAAAGATATCATGCATTTCTTGTACAGATTTGTTGTAAAAATAAGGTTCTCCAGTCAATAACTGCAAAAAGCTCATTCATTTTGATGTAATCTCCTTTCGGATAGTTCCTCCTCATGTCCTCAGTGCCTCTACTCTCAGGAAGAATATCTTCAATGATATACTCCATCAACAACACACAGTGGTCACTCTTTCCAATTGGTGGTTCATACTAAATTTTTTCAATATCCAACACATTATCTGTGTGATTACCTAATTGTGATTACCTAATTGTGTTTACGGGAAAGAGCCTAAAGCTCATGTCTTCCCGTCTCCTCATCGGTTCCATTTTATACTTAGTGATACTTATCATACCTGTCCTTAAAACTATTTATTGAGATAGCATTAACTACCTCCTCGCTTAGCCAATTCCAATTATCAACTACTCTTACACTGAAAAAGTATTTCCTTACATCCTGCAAAGAAGTTTTCTTACGAAGCTTCAAACTATGACCTCTAGTTCTAGAGCCAGCCATATCAAAATATCGATCCCTATCCACTCTATCATAACCATGAAGGAATTTCAAGACTATCACCATATCCCCCCTCACTCTTCTAGCTTCGAGTGATGGTAAGTTTAATTCCCTCAGCCTCTCATCATAACTGAGATTGCGTATTTCTGGCACCAGTTTCGTGGCATGTCTTTGAACTTTTTCAAGCTTAGCTATGTGCTTTTTAAAGTGCGGATTCCAAAAGGGGGCTGCATATTCGAGTTTTGGCCTCACATAGGTTACATAAATATTTCTGAACATTTCCTTGTCCGTGTGCCTGAAGGCTACCCTTACATTTGATAAGAATGCATATGCTGCCCTTACTATGCCATTTATATGTATTTCTGGAGAAAAATCTGCCAGTATGTTTACTCCTAGATCTCTCTCATTTTCTGTCTCTTGAAGTTGTACTCCAGCCACCGAGTAGGCAAGCTTGTGTGTGTGATTACCTAATTGTGATTACCTAATTGTGTTTACGGGAAAGAGCCCAAAGCTCGTATCTTCCCGTCTCCTCATCGGTCCATTTTATACTTAGTGATACTTATCATACCTGTCCTTAAAACTATGGATTGAGATAGCATTAACTACCTTCTCGCTTAGCCAATTCCAATTATCAACTACTCTTACACTGAAAAAGTATTTCCTTACATCCTGCAAACAACTTTTCTTACGAAGCTTCAAACTATGACATCTAGTTCTAGAGCCAGCCATATCAAAATATCGATCCCTATTAACTCTATTATAACCATGAAGGAATTTAAAGACAGTCACCATATCCCCCCTCACTCTTCTAGCTTCGAGTGATGGTAAGTCTAATTCCCTCAGCCTCTCATCATAACTGAGATTGCGTATTTCTGGCACCAGTTTCGAGGCATGTCTTTGAGCTTTTTCAAGCTTAGCTATGTGCTTTTTCAAGTGCGGATTCCAAAAGGGGGCTGTATATTCGAGTTTTGTCCTCACATAGTTTACATAAATATTTCTGAACATTTCCTTGTCCATGTGCCTGAAGGCTACCCTTACATTTGATAAGAATGCATATGCTGCCCTTACTATGCCATTTATATGTATTTCTGGAGACAAATCTGCCAGTATGTTTACTCCTAGATCTCTCTCATTTTCTGTCTCTTGAAGTTGTACTCCAGCCACCGAGTACTCAAGCTTGTGTGTGTGATTACCTAATTGTGATTTCCTAATTGTGTTTATGGGAAAGAGCCCAAAGCTCGTATCTTCCCGTCTCCTGATCGGTTCCATTTTATACTTAGTGATACTTATCTTACCTGTCCTTAAAACTATGGATTGAGATAGCATTAACTACCTCCTCGCTTAGCCAATTCCAATTATCAACGACTCTTACACTGAAAAAGTATTTCCTTACATCCTGCAAACAACTTTTCTTATGAAGCTTCAAACTATGACCTCTAGTTCTAGAGCCAGCCATATCAAAATATCGATCCCTATTCTCTCTATTATAACCATGAAGGAATTTAAAGACTGTTACCATATCCCCCCTCACTCTTCTAGCTTCGAGTGATGGTAAGTCTAATTCCCTCAGCCTCTCATCATAACTGAGATTGCGTATTTCTGGCACCAGTTTCGTGGCATGTCTTTGAACTTTTTCAAGCTTAGCTATGTGCTTTTTCAAGTGCGGATTCCAAAAGGGGGCTGCATATTCGAGTTTTGGCCTCACATAGGTTACATAAATTTTTCAGAACATTTCCTTGTCCATGTGCCTGAAGGCTATCCTTACATTTGAAAAGAATGCATATGCTGCCCTTACTATGCCATTTATATGTATTTCTGGAGACAAATCTGCCAGTATGTTTACTCCTAGATCTCTCTCATTTTCTGTCTCTTGAAGTTGTACTCCAGCCACCGAGTAGTCAAGCTTGGGCCTTCTTGCACTTGTACAAATTCTCAATGCCTCACATTTTGAAGTATTGAATTTCATTAGCCACTTTTCTGACCACTCATGCAGATTATTTAGATCCTCCTGAAGTTCTCTACCATTGTTCTCGCTTTTTACTTTCTTCACAATCTTTGCATCATCTGCAAACATATTCATGAATGAATTTACATATACAAGGAACAAAAGTGGCCCTAAAACTGAACCCTGTGGAACTCCACTACTAACTCTTCTCCATTCAGACACTGAGTGTCTTACTCTAACCCTCTGTTCCCTTCCTTCTCAGTAAGTTTTTATCCATTCCAAAACATTTCCACCTATTCTAGCCATTGATTGCAGCTTCCTAATAAGTCTCCCATGTTGAACAGTGTCAAATGCTTTCTGGAAGTCTAGGAATATGCAATCTGCCCAGCCCTCTCTTTCCTGTAAGATTTGGCTTACCTCATCATAAAATTCTAATAAGTTTGTTACTGTTTATCTACCTTCTCTGAAGCCATGTTGCCTCACTGACAAAAAGTTGAAGGATTCCAAGTGAAGAGAGATATGTTTCCTTAGTAGTTTCTCCATAACTTTGCAAACTATGCTGGTCAAGGAAACTAGTCTATAGTTCAGAGCTGTATCCCTCCTTCCCTTTTTGAAGATAGGTATCACATTTGCTTGTTTCCAGCATCTTGGAATCTCCCCCGACTCCAGTGACTCCTTAAATATGATTCTTAGTGCCACTGATATTGTGTTTGCGCCTTTTTTAAGCACATGAGGGGATATGTCATCAGGACCTGTAGCTTTATGAACATCTAAATCCATCAGCGCTTTGCTTACCTCTGTGGCTGTAAAGTTGATGTTCTCTAATACCGGCCCTTGAGCTTCTGTCACTGCAATCTGAGGGGGGGGGGGGTATTTTCTACTGTAAATACTGACTGAAACTCCTTGTTCAATTCTTTGCATATCTCTTCATCCGTCTCAGTGATGCTTCCATCCGCTCTCTTTAGCCTTAAAAACAGTTCTTTTACCTTCAGTTTTCCTCTGATAAAGCTGTGGAAAAACTTGGGATTTTCTTTAGCCTTCCTGGTGATGTCCCTCTCATAGTCTCTCTCTGCCTCTCTCCTTTTACTTAGGTAGTCATTTCTTGCTCTTTTGTAGGTTTGCCAGGCATTTATGCTTTTTCTCCTCCTATACCTTTTCCAGCATTTGTCTCTCCACTCCTTAGCTCTTTTACACCCATTATCGAACCATTTCTCTCTGGCATGAATTACACCTACTTTGGTGACAGGTATGCAGCAATCTACTATCTTCCCATATTTCTCACAAAAGATGTCATACATTTCTTGTACAGTGTGTGATTACCTAATTGTGATTACCTAATTGTGTTTACGAGAAAGAGCCCAGAGCTCGTATCTTCCCGTCTCCTGATCGGTTCCATTTTAGACTTAGTGATACTTATCGTACCTGTCCTTAAAACTATGGATTGAGATAGCATTAACTACCTCCTCGCTTAGCCAATTCCAATTATCAACTACTCTTACACTGAAAAAGTATTTCCTTACATCCTGCAAAGAAGTTTTCTTACGAAGCTTCAAACTATGACCTCTAGTTCTAGAGCCAGCCATATCGAAATATCGATCCCTATCCACTCTATCATAACCATGAAGGAATTTAAAGACTGTCACCATATCCCCCCTTACTCTTCTAGCTTCGAGTGATGGCAAGTCTAATTCCCTCAGCCTCTCATCATAACCGAGTTTGCGTATTTCTGGCACCAGTTTCGTGGCATGTCTTTGAACTTTTTCAAGCTTAGCTATGTGCTTTTTCAAGTGCGGATTCCAAAAGGGGGCTGCATATTCGAGTTTTGTCCTCACATAGGTTACATAAATATTTCTGAACATTTCCTTGTCCATGTGCCTGAAGGCTACCCTTACATTTCATAAGAATGCATATGCTGCCCTTACTACGCCATTTATATGTATTTCTGGAGACAAATCTGCCAGTATGTTTACTCCTAGATCTCTCTCATTTTCTGTCTCTTGAAGTTGTACTCCAGCCACCGAGTAGTCAAGCTTGGGCCTTCTTGCACTTGTACCCATTCTCATTACCTGACATTTTGAGGTATTGAATTTCATTAGCCACTTTTCTGACCACTCATGCAGATTATTTAGATCCTCCTGAAGTTCTCTACCATTGTTCTCGTTTTTTACTTTCTTCACAATCTTTGCATCATCTGCAAACATATTCATGAATGAATTTACAGACTCTGGTAGGTCTTTTACATATACAAGGAACAAAAGTGGCCCTAAAACTGGACCCTGTGGAACTCCACTACTAACTCTTCTCCATTCAGACACTGAGTGTCTTACTCTAACCCTCTGTTCCCTTCCTTCTAAGTAAGTTTTTATCCATTCCAAGACATTTCCACCTATTCTAGCCATTGATTGCAGCTTCCTAATAAGTCTCCCATGAGGAACAGTGTCAAACGCTTTTTGGAAGTCTAGGAATATGCAATCTGCCCAGCCCTCTCTTTCCTGTAAGATTTGGCTTACCTCATCATAAAATTCTAATAAGTTTGTTACTGTTGATCTTCCTTCTCTGAAGCCATGTTGCCTCACTGACAAAAAGTTGAAGGATTCCAAGTGAAGAGAGATATGTTTCCTTAGTAGTTTCTCCATAACTTTGCAAACTATGCTGGTCAAGGAAACTGGTCTATAGTTCAGAGCTGTATCCCTCCTTCCCTTTTCGAAGATAGGTATCACATTTGCTTGTTTCCAGCATCTTGGAATCTCCCCCGACTCCAGTGACTCCTTAAATATGATACTTAGTGCCACTGATATTGTGTTTGCGCATTTTTTAAGCACATGAGGGGATATGTCATCAGGACCTGTAGCTTTATGAACATCTAAATCCATCAGCGCTTTGCATACCTCTGTGGCTGTAAGGTTGATGTTCTCTAATACCAGCCCTTGAGCTTCTATCACTGCAATCTGAGGGGGTGGGGTATTTTCTACTGTAAATACTGACTGAAACTCCGTGTTCAATTCTTTGCAGATCTCTTCGTCCGTCTCAGTGATGCTTCCATCCGCTCTCTTTAGCCTTAAAACCTGTTCTTTTACCTTCAGTTTTCCTCTGATAAAGCTTTGGAAAAGCTTGGGATTTTCTTTAGCCTTCCTGGGGATGTCCCTCTCATAATCTCTCTCTGCCTCTCTCCTTTTACTTAGGTAGTCATTTCTTGCTCTTTTGTAGGTTTGCCAGGCATTTATGTTTTTTCTCCTCCTATACCTTTTCCAGCATTTGTCTCTCCACTCCTTAGCTCTTTTACACCCATTATCGAACCATTTCTCTCTGGCATGAATTACACCTACTTTGGTGACAGGTATGCAGCAATCTTCTATCTTCCCATATTACTCACAAAAGATGTCATACATTTCTTGTACAGATTTGTTGTAAAATAAGGTTCTCCAGTCAATAACTGCAAAAAGCTCATTCATTTTGATGTAATCTCCTTTCGGATAGTTCCTCCTCATGTCCTCAGTACCTCTACTCTCAGGAAGAATGTCTTCAATGATATACTCCATCAACAACACACAGTGGTCACTCTTTCCAATTGGTGGTTCATACCCAATATTTTCAATATCCAACACATTATCTGTGAACACTAGATCAAGTAGTGATGGCTCATCCCCACCCCTGGCTCTTGTTGGTTCCATTACATGTTGGTGTAGGAAATTCCCTTGTACGCAATCTAGGAATCTTGCCCCAAATGAGTCCTCACCACTGTGTGGGTCAAGATTTATCCAATCTATCTCTTTATGATTAAAGTCTCCCATAATCAAAATCCTACATTTTTTTCCCGTGCCATGTTAACAACTGAGTTTATGACTTCAATAGTACCTATATGACTTTCCTCATAAATTTCAAGCCTATTTTGGTTCCTTGGTGGGTTGTATACAACAGTTATTATAATGCTCTCTGACCCAGTATTTATGCGAGCAACAAGAAATTCCCTGAACTCACTTTCTATAGCCAAGTTTATTTCTTCAACTTGAATCCTCTCACTTATGAGCAGTGCTATCCCTCCACCAGTCCTCTCAGATCTTTCAACCCTTAGTATTCTGAAGCCCTTAGGAAAAACTGTGACACTGTTTATGTCCTCACTCAACTTAGTCTCTGTAATTGCTACTATATCTGCCTTACTGTTGTGAATCCTATCTTTTAATTCTACTGCCTTACCAGCTAATCCATCAGCATTTGTGTATAACAATCTTAATGAGGCTCCATCCCCTGATCTTCTATCATTATCTTCTTTATCTCCCCTTTGTCTGGAAGTATTCTGTAACGAAAATTTTTCTTCTCTTCTTCATTTCTTTCATCATTTAACCTTCTTGCCTCTTGCAACAAGTTTTTGATCTTTCCCATCTCTTCCTGTGTTCTGTATCGTCTAATTAAAACTTCTTTGCATTCTTGAAGGTCTTTTAGACTTTTTTTTCTCAGCAAAAAAAAAAAAAGTCTAAAAGACCTTCAAGAATGCAAAGAAGTGTTCATTAGACGATACAGAACACAGGAAGAGATGGGAAAGATCAAAAGCTTGTTGCAAGAGGCAAGAAGGTTAAATGATGAAAGAACTGAAGAAGAGAAGAAAAATTTTTGTTACAGAATACTTCCAGACAAAGGGGAGATAAAGAAGATAATGACAGATAATCAGGGGATGGGGCCTCATTAAGATTGTTATACACAAATGCTGATGGATTAGCTGGTAAGGCAGTAGAATTAAAAGATAGGATTCACAACAGTAAGGCAGATATAGCAGCAATGACAGAGACTAAGTTGAGTGAGGACATAAACAGTGTCACAGTTTTTCCTAAGGGCTTCAGAATACTAAGGGTTGAAAGATCTGAGAGGACTGGTGGAGGGATAGCACTGCTCATAAGTGAGAGGATTCAAGTTGAAGAAATAAACTTGGCTATAGAAAGTGAGTTCAGGGAATTTCTTGTTGCTCGCATAAATACTGGGTCAAAGAGCATTATAATAACTGTTGTATACAACCCAATTACCTAATTGTGATTACCTAATTGTGTTTACGGGTAAGAGCCCACAGCTCGTATCTTCCTGTCTCCTATTCGGTTCCATTTTATACTTAGTGATACTTATCATACCTGTCCTTAAAACTATGGATTGAGATAGCATTAACTACCGCCTCGCTTAGCCAATTCCAATTATCAACGACTCTTACACTGAAAAAGTATTTCCTTACATCCTGCAAACAACTTTTCTTATGAAGCTTCAAACTATGACCTCTAGTTCTAGAGCCAGCCATATCAAAATATCGATCCCTATCCACTCTATCATAACCATGAAGGAATTTAAAGACTGTTACCATATCCCCCCTTACTCTTCTAGCTTTGAGTGATGGTAAGTCTACTTCCCTCAGCCTCTCATCATAACTGAGATTGCGTATTTCTGGCACCAGTTTCGTGGCATGTCTTTGAACTTTTTCAAGCTTAGCTATGTGCTTTTTTAAGTGCGGATTCCAAAAGGGGGCTGCATATTCGAGTTTTGGCCTCACATAGTTTACATAAATATTTCTGAACATTTCCTTGTCCATGTGCCTGAAGGCTACCCTTACATTTGATAAGAATGCATATGCTGCCCTTACTATGCCATTTATATGTATTTCTGGAGACAAATCTGCCAGTATGTTTACTCCTAGATCTCTCTCATTTTCTGTCTCTTGAAGTTGTACTCCAGCCACCGAGTAGTCAAGCTTGTGTGTGTGATTACCTAATTGTAATTACCTAATTGTGTTTACGTTAATTACCCAAAGCTCGTATCTTCCCGTCTCCTCATCGGTTCCATTTTATACTTAGTGATACTTATCATACCTGTCCTTAAAACTATGGATTGAGATAGCATTAACTACCTCCTCGCTTAGCCAATTCCAATTATCAACTACTCTTACATTGAAAAAGTATTTCCTTACATCCTGCAAACAACTTTTCTTACGAAGCTTCAAACAATGACATCTAGTTCTAGAGCCAGCCATATGAAAATATCGATCCCTATCCACTCTATCATAACCATGAAGGAATTTAATGACAGTCATCATTTCCCCCCTCACTCTTCTAGCTTCGAGTAATGGTAAGTCTAATTCCCTCAGCCTCTCATCATAACTGAGATTGCGTATTTCTGGCACCAGTTTCGAGGCATGTCTTTGAGCTTTTTCAAGCTTAGCTATGTGCTTTTTCAAGTGCGGATTCCAAAAGGGGGCTGCATATTCGAGTTTTGGCCTCACATAGGTTACATAAATATTTCTGAACATTTCCTTGTCCATGTGCCTGAAGGCTACCCTTACATTTGATAAGAATGCATATGCTGCCCTTACTATGTCATTTATATGAATTTCTGGAGACAAATCTGCCAGTATGTTTACTCCTAGATCTCTCTCATTTTCTGTCTCTTGAAGTTGTACTCCAGCCACCGAGTAGTCAAGCTTGGGCCTTCTTGCACTTGTACCCATTCTCAATACCTTACATTTTGAAGTATTGAATTTCATTAGCCACTTTTCTGACCACTCATGCAGATTATTTAGATCCTCCTGAAGTTCTCTACCATTGTTCTCGCTTTTTACTTTCTTCACAATCTTTGCATCATCTGCAAACATATTCATGAATGAATTTACATATACAAGGAACAAAAGTGGCCCTAAAACTGAACCCTGTGGAACTCCACTACTAACTCTTCTCCATTCAGACACTGAGTGTCTTACTCTAACCCTCTGTTCCCTTCCTTCTAAGTAAGTTTTTATCCATTCCAAAACATTTCCACCTATTCTAGCCATTGATTGCAGCTTCCTAATAAGTCTCCCATGTTGAACAGTGTCAAATGCTTTCTGGAAGTCTAGGAATATGCAATCTGCCCAGCCCTCTCTTTCCTGTAAGATTTGGCTTACCTCATCATAACATTCTAATAAGTTTGTTACTGTTGATCTACCTTCTCTGAAGCCATGTTGCCTCACTGACAAAAAGTTGAAGGATTCCAAGTGAAGAGAGATATGTTTCCTTAGTAGTTTCTCCATAACTTTGCAAACTATGCTGGTCAAGGAAACTGGTCTATAGTTCAGAGCTGTATCCCTCCTTCCCTTTTTGAAGATAGGTATCTGTGACAGAGTGTTTCGCTCAATGTCAACAGAGGCTGTTAGATGCCTTATCAAATAAATTAGTAACATAACTGTTATTTTCTAACTAAAAAAATTAATTCCCTTTAACATAACTGTTATTTTCTAACTAAAAAAATTAATTCCCACTTCATGACTTTCGCAGATTATGATTATTTGCAATTTGTATTTTAGCTTATAGCTAATTTTAAATACCTTATTCACTCTTCTTGTACGTGTAGAAGTATAGCCCCGATATAGAGGCTGCTCCTATTTTTCTGTCTGCTACGAGCCAAGAAAATTATGAGAGAGAAAAAAGAACCAGTAACCTAACTTTTCATTATTATTCTCGTTTTATTTTATTTGCTTCCACTTGTTGCACCTAAAAATACTGTCTCTCCCTTGCATCTCTGCTAAAATTGCCTGCCAGGGACCACCACTAAAATAGTCCTTAAAATGATATCAGAGCCAATTACTGCTCTAGAAATGTATCCTACAGATGAACTCACCAGGAGGAACAAGGAGACGCTCTCTTTTGGCGCCGAGACTGCCCAGAGGCAACATCTCGCCTGGGTAGTCTAAGTTTATTTCAAATCTTAATTACGTGGCATCTTCACAGGAATTCATCTAGCACAACAAGGAATTCATCTAGCACAACAAGTGTCCTGTATTCTACTCTGCCTGTGTGACAGAGGTAATCATCGAGTTGAGGCCAAAGTCTTGGCATACGTCCGTGGTGCCGGGAAACGAAATCATACTCACCTCCTCCGGGATTTGAGGCAGCATTTCATAAAATTTAATTTGAGAAATTTAATTCAATTCTTTTAATGTCATTGCATTTCCAAAATTAAAAGAAAGTTGAATTCTGAGTTTCATTTAACCGACTAATGGTATTAGACATGGGGTGTTCAAGTACAAATATCTGTCCTGTCTGTTTGTGAGCTCTTAACCGAGCTCGGTACTTTGAGTCCCCTTAGTAAAACAGAATCTTAACAACACTCTAGCATCCTAAAACCCCCCCAACAGATTTGGCGCCCGAACAGGGACCCGAACAGACAGACTGATTTTATAAATTTATTTTTATTTTGCTTTTTAACATTGCACATGAAACCCGATTACCATTGGCTCGATTATTGAAATGAATGAATCTTAGGCTGCACACGAAAATTTTCGCGCTAGAAACGTTGCGGATAAGAAATTTTTCTTTATTTTCAATATTGATAATGGTAACTAATATTTTCTTGTTTCCCATGTGGTAAACAATCTAACAGGAAATCTACATGAGATTATGTGGTAACAGACTTTAGAAATTTTGCATGACGAGAAGACGTGTTATATAAAATTTCATTTATTTGCGTGATAAGATTGAGTTTTAAAGCATTCGTGTTTTATATATCCGTTAAAGGGTGATACTTGTTAGGAATTGTTTATATTTCCTTGGAATTAGGAATTGGGAGAAAGCATATTAAGTATTTTTGCTTATAATTGTGTTTTATATTCAAGCATTTGACTGCTCATAGATTGGAAGAAAAACTTTGGTGTCATTTATCGAGCCTAGGCTAAGCCTTTCATGTGTCTGAGTTGTCACATTAAAATAAATTTTCTCATTACTAGTAGAAATGTGTAATCTGGCTGCCTAGTAAGCTGTTAGCTTATCGTTGGTGTATTTTGCATAGGATCTGTGCCCTTTTGGTAACACTCCAGAATTTTACTTACGACATTTTATTTGTGGGTACTGCCATATGCGCGCTCATACGCAGGCACGACCGCGATACTGTACTTGTTCGTATTACTTACGACATTTTATTTGTGGGTACTGCCATATACGTGCTCATACGCAGGCACGACCGCGATACTGTACTTGTTCGTATTACTTACGACATTTTATTTGTGGGTACTGCCATATACGCGCTCATACGCAGGCACGACCTCAATACTGTACTTGTTCGTATTACTTACGACATTTTATTTGTGGGTACTGCCATATATGCGCTCATACGCAGGCACGACCGCTATACTGTACTTGTTTGTACTCTCAGGCACTGGGTGCTAGTCGGTAAAATTCGTTGTTACTCATTCCTTTCATTTGCACCATAACCGCAGGTACTGCCACGTATTGCTGTTAAGCAGGCACGACTGCCATTCTGTATTACCAGTGTTTCATACACTGTTTTGCAACATTTTGTTGCTGTTGCACTTGATTGTGTTGCTCATTCCTTTCATTTGCACAATAACTGCAGGTACTGCCACATATTGCTGTTAAGCAGGCACGACTGCCATTCTGTATTACCAGTGTTTCATACACTGTTTTGCAACATTTTGTTGCTGTTGCACTTGATTGTGTTGCTCATTCCTTTCATTTGCACAATAACTGCAGGTACTGCCACGTATTGCTGTTAAGCAGGCACGACTGCCATTCTGTATTACCAGTGTTTCATACACTGTTTTGCAACATATTGTTGCTGTTGCACTTGATTGTGTTGCTCATTCCTTTCATTTGCACAATAACCGCAGGTACTGCCACATATTGCTGTTAAGCAGGCACGACTGCCATTCTGTATTGCCAGTGTTTCATGCACTGTTTTGCAACATTTTGCTGCTGTTGCACTTGATTGAATTTTGAGTCACTTTTATGGTGAGATTTTGAGATCACTTTTACGTTTAAGTTTGAACTGTGGTGTTGTGTGGTTCTATCATTTTTTTTTCTACTACTGTACTGTAGAGATTTGTTTTTTTTGTGGTTGTTTTGGCACTTCGTTATTGACTGTTTAGGAAACAAACATGGAAACCATCAAAACATTCGATGAGGAGCGTTACCTAGACATGCTGATTGCTAGGGGTGAGAGATACGGTCTTTCCCCAAGACAGAAGCTCTTCGAATGGGCTCATGAGAAGATGGTTGAACGCCGAGATAAGCTGGAGAAGAGAGCAAGTGATGAGGCACAAGCACAACGTAAGGAGGCACAAGCACAACATAAGGAGGCACAAGCACAACGTAAGGAGGCACAAGCACAACATGAACATGAGCTTGCGCTTGCTCGGCTTCGAGCGGGAATCCCAGACAGTAGTCCTTTATCCGGAAATAGAGATTACAGGAACGGGAAGCACAAGAGCCCCTCGCAGAACTTCAATCGTCCAGCTCCTCCTCCTCACACTCCTAAGCCTTATTACGGCCATGCACCCACACTCAAGAAGGATGACCCGGTAAGACCTAAGCCTCAGCAGTTCAGAGGCAAAGGCCATTACTCTGCTCCACCTTCCCAGGGTTTTCAGCCAAACTCTAAGAGCCACCACGCTCCCTCACACAGCGGCGGCCCACATAGCTGTCTGGCCACTCACTCAGCCCATGTTGTGGAAACAGGGCCAGAAAGGGCCAATGAGGATAACGCCGAGGAACCACCACACAAACTTGCCAATGTGGAATTCATCGAACATGATGATCTGGAAATGATCCCAAAATGCCTAGAAACCATAAATGGTGTGGAAGCTGAGATAACCCTTGACACAGGGGCCAATGGCATACTTGTTGACGAGAGAATTGTCAGGGATGAAGATTTTACCAGCAAAGTCGTTCATGTGCGGGTTGCCGAAGGAACACCCCAAATACGACGCTGCTGTGTCATTAACCTGGATTGCAAATACTACACGGGAAAAGCCCCAGCTGTGGCAATGATTGAGCTTATGTACCCTGCCTTGATGGGTCGTGCACTGAACCTAGTTCCTACTTTCCAGGCCGACCTATACCATAAGGACATTTCTCGTTATAACTTCCCTCGGGGGAAGTCACATGAAGCCATTTCAGCAGCAACTCCTGGCCTCGATGCCAAGAATTTGGACGATTCTCCGACTGACTCCGTTGAGTCTGCCGCAGTTAGTAAACGTAATGTGGAACGCAGAGAGTTTCCCCCTCCTTTACCAGATGATGCACCTCTAGAGCCATTGAAGTCCCGTCCAGACTTTGCCAAATTGCAGCAAGACTGCCCCAGCCTCAAACGCTGGATGCAGCAGGCCACCGAGGGAAGGACCTTCACGGTGAGAGGAGGAGGCCAGATCACTTACGCCCTTGAAGATGGAGTACTTCGTAGGCATGTGACTAAAGGTGGCCACACCTTTAAACAGTTGGTGGTGCCCGCTTCGTTGCACCGCCAGGCTATGTATGTGGCACACCATTTACCTCTGAGTGGACACAGAGGCAAAGCAAAAACTCAGCATGTCCTTCAGAAGGCTTTTGCATGGCCAAACATGTACACCGAGGTAGACAGATATGTAGGTTCCTGCCCTGTCTGTCAATCCACCTCAACGGCACCAGTACCGAAAGTTCCCATGGGGATAACTAAGCTCTCAATGGAGCCAATTTCCAATGTCGCTGTTGACATACTAGGTCCTATTAATCCAACTTTGTCCACGGGGAAACAATTCCTCCTGGTATATGCTGACCTGGCAACAAGGTACCCAGATGCAGTGCCACTGTCTTCTATCACAACTGAAGCAGTCGCTCAAGCCCTATTTGAAATGTGCTCCAGGGTTGGCTTTCCTGAGCAGGTCACTTCTGACAATGGAAGTCAGTTTACAAGTAGGCACTTTGAGGCTTTCTGTAACCTTTTAGAAATCAAGCACATTCGTACGAGTGTCTATCATGCCCAATCAAATGGAGCATGCGAACGCTATAACGGGACATTGAAGCGATGTTTGCGCAAGCTAGTGATAGATATGCCTAGGCAGTGGGACAAGTACGTCCCTGCTGCACTTTTCTCCTTCAGAGACACGCCCCACGACACTACTGGATACTCGCCTTTCGAGCTGATTGGTCATAAGGTCAGAGGCCCAGTAGAATTCTTGGCAGAATGTTGGGATTCACCTACCATCGAAGATGACGATAGGGACGTCCATGAGTATATTTTGAAGTTTTCGTCTCACCTCAAAAAGGCTTGGAAAACTGCACAATTAGCCATTAAGGGTCACCAGCAGACTGCCAAGCTCCTCTTTGACAAGCGTGCGCGGCGTCGTGCCCTGACACCCGGAGATCGAGCTCTGTTACTTCTTCCAACAGATACCCGCAAGCTAATGCTACGCTGGAAAGGACCGTACACTGTGGTACACCGGGTGACCCCTGACAATTATGTGGTAAATGTTGATGGCAATAACCGGAAATACCACATTAACCAGCTGAAGCTTTATTGTGAGGACCCGGAGGCCCACAGGGATCCTGCGCTGGCGCTCCCAGCAACCCCTATCGATGCCTCCAGCATCAACAGAACCTCCGAGGCTGCAGCAACACAGGTGCTCCATTATAGCCACCCCTTACTTCCTATATTGGAATACTCCACCCTTGCAGTGGAGACAGACTTACGGGAGTGGAGTTTTTCTGAAGAAGCCCCTCTGGCCGCAGCCACCGCCCTTGCAATTGAAGACATAAGCTTAGCTTTTGATGATGGTAAGGATCCTGCCATTCCCACACACCGAAAAGAAAGTGTGAGTAATTGTATTATTAACTCCAGACTGCAACCGAGTCAACGGGAACAGCTGAACAAGCTATTAGAGGACTATGAGAACGTCTTCAACGACCTCCCAGGCATTACCACTACCCTTGAGCATCATGTCAGATTGACTGACCCAGAGCCCTTTCGGCATTCCTATGGTCTTCCCCACCAGCTGTCCTTACGGCTGAAGGAAGATCTTGACACTTGGGTCCGCCTCGGAATAGTTGAAAAGAGCATTTCGCCTTGGTGTTCGCCGTTACTGGCAGTGCGTAAGCGAGATGGCAGTCACAGGTTCTGCCTTGACTGTCATAAGCTTAACTCCCGTACCATCTTTGATGGAGAGCCCATTGCTGACGCCGAGCATATTTTCTCGTTGCTTTCTCAAGCCCGTTACCTGTCCAAGTTGGATCTGGCCAGTGGATTTTGGCAAGTCCCGTTGAGCGAGACTACCAAGCCTCTTACAGCTTTTTCCACAAGATATGGTCTATACCAGTTCAGGGTCATGCCTTTTGGTATGGTAAATGCCCCTGGCTGCTTCAGCAGACTCGTGAGGATAGTACTACAGGACCTCAACAATGTTTCATGCTTTATAGACGACATCCTGGTGCATTCTCAGGATTGGTCATCGCACCTCGAGACCCTCCGCAGAGTTCTCACTCGTCTGAACCAGCATGGACTTCATTTAAAGCCTTCCAAATGTGAGATTGGTTTCACACAATTGCAGTATCTCGGCCACGTGGTTGGAGAAGGAGTTATGTCCCCTTTACATGACAGGGTACAAGCTATTAAGGATATGGAGAAACCTGCCACTGTCACTCAACTGAGATCATTCCTGGGTAGTGTCGGCTACTACCAACGGTTCATTCCACACTTTAATACTATCGCTGCCCCTTTGCAGCAACTGACCTCCTCGAAGCAAAGTAAATCCTCCCCTGTCAAATGGACAGATGAAGCGGAGAGAGCATTTTTCAAGCTCCGAGAAGCATTGGCAGGTGAGCCAGTATTACAACTGGTAAACCCTGATTTTCCATTTATCTTGCAGACCGACGCCTCAGACGAAGGCCTGGGTGCCGTGCTCCTGCAAGCCCAATCAGACAACTCAGCAGAAGTAGCTCCAGTGCGATATGCAAGCTGCAGGCTTCGCCCTGCAGAGCGAAATTACTCCACTGTGGAGAAGGAAGCTCTAGCTGCATATTGGGCCATAAAGAAATTTGAAGTCCATCTGTATGGCCAACATTTTACACTGAGAACCGACCACCGACCTCTCCTATATTTACAGACTGCAGACAAGCTAAATCCTCGCCTGAAAAGGTGGGCACTTTACCTGAATCTTTTCAAATTCACTGCCCAACATGTTCATGGCAAGGACAATGACCTTGCTGATCTACTAAGTCGACGGTCGTTACCCTCAAATGAGGAAGCTGGTGCTGTTAGCCTAAATTTGATTAGTCGGTAAAGATTATTTCTCTAATGTGTTGTTTATTTTTATGTTTATCTTTTATGTCTTTAATACTGTACTGTACTTGTTTATTTTAGCGTACAAACGTTATTCCTAATGGAAGACGAAAAAGATGAAGAATAATTTTTTGATCGTAGTTTTATATTTCCCTTTGTGGGACTTTGAAAGCCAGAACATGGCAGAAACATTTTAGTTTAGTGTTGAATAGCTGAAACTGTTTTAAATCCAGTCGCCGATGTTAATGACGACGTGGTTCAAATGTTTAATTTGCGCATACTGTATTTTATTTTGTATATTATATAATTGCCTTCTTGCATGTGAAGCATTCATAAACTTAAATATTGATATTCACTGATATCTAATTGTGATTTAATTTTCTTGAAATTTGAATTTGATCACATTTCTTTTATGTTTTGCATGTCATTTAATGTTTTGTTTACAAGACTTGTTTACTTTTACTAATAGTATGATATGTTCCAGTGGTGGATCCCATTCTTATTGTTCATTTGTTCTTTTCCATGAGAAGGATATCTCATCCCTCATAATAACACTGAAGTCACCGTAGCTTCCTCTGTTCTTTTTTCGCCTTCTGTAGTAGAATTTTGCTAAATCAATATTCTCTAGAAAGGGCCTTTGTGACAGAGTGTTTCGCTCAATGTCAACAGAGGCTGTTAGATGCCTTATCAAATAAATTAGTAACATAACTGTTATTTTCTAACTAAAAAAAATAATTCCCTTTAACATAACTGTTATTTTCTAACTAAAAAAATTAATTCCCACTTCTTGACTTTCGCAGATTATGATTATTTGCAATTTGTATTTTAGCTTATAGCTAATTTTAAATACCTTATTCACTCTTCTTGTACGTGTAGAAGTATAGCCCCGATATAGAGGCTGCTCCTATTTTTCTGTCTGCTACGAGCCAAGAAAATTATGAGAGAGAAAAAAGAACCAGTAACCTAACTTTTCATTATTATTCTCGTTTTATTTTATTTGCTTCCACTTGTTGCACCTAAAAATACTGTCTCTCCCTTGCATCTCTGCTAAAATTGCCTGCCAGGGACCACCACTAAAATAGTCCTTAAAATGATATCAGAGCCAATTACTGCTCTAGAAATGTATCCTACAGATGAACTCACCAGGAGGAACAAGGAGACGCTCTCTTTTGGCGCCGAGACTGCCCAGAGGCAACATCTCGCCTGGGTAGTCTAAGTTTATTTCAAATCTTAATTACGTGGCATCTTCACAGGAATTCATCTAGCACAACAAGGAATTCATCTAGCACAACAAGTGTCCTGTATTCTACTCTGCCTGTGTGACAGAGGTAATCATCGAGTTGAGGCCAAAGTCTTGGCATACGTCCGTGGTGCCGGGAAACGAAATCATACTCACCTCCTCCGGGATTCGAGGCAGCATTTCATAAAATTTAATTTGAGAAATTTAATTCAATTCTTTTAATGTCATTGCATTTCCAAAATTAAAAGAAAGTTGAATTCTGAGTTTCATTTAACCGACTAATGTATTAGACATGGGGTGTTCAAGTACAAATATCTGTCCTGTCTGTTTGTGAGCTCTTAACCGAGCTCGGTACTTTGAGTCCCCTTAGTAAAACAGAATCTTAACAACACTCTAGCATCCTAAATCCCCACAGTATCACATTTGCTTGTTTCTAGCATCTTGGAATCTCCCCCGACTCCAGTGACTACTTAAATATGATACTTAGTGCCACTGATATTGTGTTTGCGCCTTTTTTAAGCACATGAGGGGATATGTCATCAGGACCTGTAGCTTTATGAACATCTAAATCCATCAGCGCTTTGCATACCTCTGTGGCTGTAAGGTTGATGTTCTCTAATACCGGCCCTTGAGCTTCTATCACTGCAATCTGAGGGGGTGGGGTATTTTCTACTGTAAATACTGACTGAAACTCCTTGTTCAATTCTTTGCAGATCTCTTCATCCATCTCAGTGATGCTTCCATCTGCTCTCTTTAGCCTTAAAACCTGTTCTTTTACCTTCAGTTTTCCTCTGATAAAGCTGTGGAAGAGCTTGGGATTTTCATTAGCCTTCCTGGTGATGTCCCTCTCATAGTCTCTCTCTGCCTCTCTCCTTTTACTTAGGTAGTCATTTCTTGCTCTTTTGTAGGTTTGCCAGGCATTTATGATTTTTCTCCTCCTATACCTTTTCCAGCATTTGTCTCTCCACTCCTTAGCTCTTTTACACCCATTATCGAACCATTTCTCTCTGGCATGAATTACACCTACTTTGGTTACAGGTATGCAGCAATCTACTATCTTCCCATATTTCTCACAAAAGATGTCATACATTTCTTGCACAGTGTGTGACCTAATTGTGATTACCTAATTGTGTTTACGGGAAAGAGCCCAAAGCTCGTATCTTCCCGTCTCCTGATCGGTTCCATTTTAGACTTAGTGATACTTATCATACCTGTCCTTAAAACTATGGATTGAGATAGCATTAACTACCTCCTCGCTTAGCGAATTCCAATTATCAACTACTCTTACAGTGAAAAAGTATTTCCTTACATCCTGCAAAGAAGTTTTCTTACGAAGCTTCAAACTATGACCTCTAGTTCTAGAGCCAGCCATATCGAAATATCGATCCCTATCCACTGTATCATAACCATGAAGGAATTTAAAGACTGTCACCATATCCCCCCTTACTCTTCTAGCTTCGAGTGATGGTAAGTCTAATTCCCTCAGCCTCTCATCATAACTGAGATTGCGTATTTCTGGCACCAGTTTCGTGGCATGTCTTTGAACTTTTTCAAGCTTAGCTATGTGCTTTTTCAAGTGCGGATTCCAAAAGGAGGCTGCATATTCGAGTTTTGGCCTCACATAGGTTACATAAATATTTCTGAACATTTCCTTGTCCATGTGCCTGAAGGCTACCCTTACATTTGATAAGAATGCATATGCTGCCCTTACTATGCCATTTATATGTATTTCTGGAGACAAATCTGCCAGTATGTTTACTCCTAGGTCTCTCTCATTTTCTGTCTCTTGAAGTTGTACTCCAGCCACCGAGTATTCAAGCTTGGGCCTTCTTGCACTTGTACCCATTCTCATTACCTTACATTTTGAAGTATTGAATTTCATTAGCCACTTTTCTGACCACTCATGCAGATTATTTAGATCCTCCTGAAGTTCTCTACCATTGTTCTCGTTTTTTGCTTTCTTCACAATCTTTGCATAATCTGCAAACATATTCATGAATGAATTTACAGACTCTGGTAGGTCATTTACATATACAAGGAACAAAAGTGGCCCTAAAACTGAACCTTGTGTAACTCCACTACTAACTCTTCTCCATTCAGACACTGAGTGTCTTACTCTAACCCTCTGTTCCCTTCCTTCTAAGTAAGTTTTTATCCATTCCAAAACATTTCCACCTATTCTAGCCATTGAGTGCAGCTTCCTAATAAGTCTCCCATGTGGAACAGTGTCAAACGCTTTCTGGAAGTCTAGGAATATGCAATCTGCCCAGCCCTCTCTTTCCTGTAAGATTCGGCTTACCTCATCATAAAATTCTAATAAGTTTGTTACTGTTGATCTACCTTCTCTGAAGCCATGTTGCCTCACTGACAAAAAGTTGAAGGATTCCAAGTGAAGAGAGATATGTTTCCTTAGTAGTTTCTCCATAACTTTGCAAACTATGCTGGTCAAGGAAACTGGTCTATAGTTCAGAGCCGTATCCCTCCTTCCCTTTTTGAAGATAGGTATCACATTTGCTTGTTTCCAGCATCTTGGAATCTCCCCCGACTCCAGTGACTCCTTAAATATGATACTTAGTGCCACTGATATTGTGTTTGCGCATTTTTTAAGTACATGAGGGGATATGTCATCAGGACCTGTAGCTTTATGAACATCTAAATCCATCAGCGCTTTGCATACCTCTGTGGCTGTAAGGTTGATGTTCTCTAATACCGGCCCTTGAGCTTCTATCACTGCAATCTGAGGGGGTGGGGTATTTTCTACTGTAAATACTGACTGAAACTCCTTGTTCAATTCTTTGCAGATCTCTTCATCCGTCTCAGTGATGCTTCCATCCGCTCTCTTTAGCCTTAAAACCTGTTCTTTTACCTTCAGTTTTCCTCTGATAAAGCTGTGGAAAAGCTTGGGATTTTCTTTAGCCTTCCTGGTGATGTCCCTCTCATAATCTCTCTCTGCCTCTCTCCTTTTACTTAGGTAGTCATTTCTTGCTCTTTTGTAGGTTTGCCAGGCATTTATGTTTTTTCTCCTCCTATACCTTTTCCAGCATTTGTCTCTCCACTCCTTAGCTCTTTTACACCCATTATCGAACCATTTCTCTCCGTCATGAATTACACCTACTTTGGTGACAGGTATGCAGCAATCTACTATCTTCCCATATTTCTCACAAAATATGTCATACATTTCTTGTACAGATTTGTTGTAAAATAAGGTTCTCCAGTCAATAACTGCAAAAAGCTCATTCATTTTGATGTAATCTCCTTTCGGATAGTTCCTCCTCATGTCCCCAGTGCCTCTACTCTCAGGAAGAATATCTTCAATGATATACTCCATCAACAACACACAGTGGTCACTCTTTCCAATTGGTGGTTCATACTCAATTTTTTCAATATCCAACACATTATCTGTGAACACTAGATCAAGTAGTGATGGCTCATCCCCACCCCTGGCCCTTGTTGGTTTCATTACATGTTGGTGTAGGAAATTCCCTTGTACGCAATCTAGGAATCTTGCCCCGAATGAGTCCTGTGTGTGTGTGTGTGTGATTACCTAATTGTGATTACCTAATTGTGTTTACAGGTAAGAGCCCAAAGCTCGTATCTTCCCGTCTCCTGTTCGGTTCCATCTTATACTTAGTGATACTTATCATACCTGTCCTTAAAACTATGGATTGAGATAGCATTAACTACCTCCTCGCTTAGCGAATTCCAATTATCAACTACTCTTACAGTGAAAAAGTATTTCCTTACATCCTGCAAAGAAGTTTTCTTACGAAGCTTCAAACTATGACCTCTAGTTCTAGAGCCAGCCATATCGAAATATCGATCCCTATCCACTGTATCATAACCATGAAGGAATTTAAAGACTGTCACCATATCCCCCCTTACTCTTCTAGCTTCGAGTGATGGTAAGTCTAATTCCCTCAGCCTCTCATCATAACTGAGATTGCGTATTTCTGGCACCAGTTTCGTGGCATGTCTTTGAACTTTTTCAAGCTTAGCTATGTGCTTTTTCAAGTGCGGATTCCAAAAGGCGGCTGCATATTCGAGTTTTGGCCTCACATAGGTTACATAAATATTTCTGAACATTTCCTTGTCCATGTGCCTGAAGGCTACCCTAACATTTGATAAGAATGCATATGCTGCCCTTACTATGCCATTTATATGTATTTCTGGAGACAAATCTGCCAGTATGTTTACTCCTAGATCTCTCTCATTTTCTGTCTCTTGAAGTTGTACTCCAGCCACCGAGTAGTCAAGCTTGGGCCTTCTTGCACTTGTACCCATTCTCATTACCTTACATTTTGAAGTATTGAATTTCATTAGCCACTTTTCTGACCACTCATGCAGATTATTTAGATCCTCCTGAAGTTCTCTACCATTGTTCTCGTTTTTTACTTTCTTCACAATCTTTGCATCATCTGCAAACATATTCATGAATGAATTTACAGACTCTGGTAGGTCATTTACATATACAAGGAACAAAAGTGGCATTAAAACTGAACCCTGTGGAACTCCACTACTAACCCTTCTCCATTCAGACACTGAGTGTCTTACTTTAACCCTCTGTTCCCTTCCTTCTAAGTAAGTTTTTATCCATTCCAAAACATTTCCACCTATTCTAGCCATTGATTGCAGCTTCCTAATAAGTCTCCCATGAGGAACAGTGTCAAACGCTTTCTGGAAGTCTAGGAATATGCAATCTGCCCAGCCCTCTCTTTCCTGTAAGATTCGGCTTACCTCATCATAAAATTCTAATAAGTTTGTTACTGTTGATCTACCTTTTCTGAAGCCATATTGCCTTACTGACAAAAAGTTGAAGGATTCCAAGTGAAGAGAGATATGTTTCCTTAGTAGTTTCTCCATAACTTTGCAAACTATGCTGGTCAAGGAAACTGGTCTATAGTTCAGAGCCGTATCCCTCCTTCCCTTTTTGAAGATAGGTATCACATTTGCTTGTTTCCAGCATCTTGGAATCTCCCCCGACTCCAGTGACTCCTTAAATATGATACTTAGCGCCACTGATATTGTGGTTGTGCATTTTTTAAGCACATGAGGGGATATGTCATCAGGACCTGTAGCTTTATGAACATCTAAATCCATCAGCGCTTTGCATACCTCTGTGGCTGTAAGGTTGATGTTCTCTAATACCGGCCCTTGAGCATCTATCACTGCAATCTGAGGGGGTGGGGTATTTTCTACTGTAAATACTGACTGAAACTCCTTGTTCAATTCTTTGCAGATCTCTTCATCCGTCTCAGTGATGCTTCCATCCGCTCTCTTTAGCCTTAAAACCTGTTCTTTAACTTCAGTTTTCCTCTGATAAAGCTGTGGAAAAGCTTGGGATTTTCTTTAGCCTTCCTGGTGATGTCCCTCTCATAGTCTCTCTCTGCCTCTCTTCTTTTACTTAGCTAGTCATTTCTTGCTCTTTTGTAGGTTTGCCAGGCATTTATGTTTTTTCTCCTCCTATACCTTTTCCAGCATTTGTCTCTCCACTCCTTAGCTCTTTTACACCCATTATCGAACCATATCTCTCTGGCATGAATTACACCTACTTTAGTGACAGGTATGCAGCAATCTACTATCTTCCCATATTTCTCACAAAAGATGTCATACATTTCTTGTACAGATTTGTTGTAAAATAAGGTTCTCCAGTCAATAACTGCAAAAAGATCATTCATTTTGATGCAATCTCCTTTCGGATAGTTCCTCCTCATGTCCTCAGTGCCTCTACTCTCAGGAAGAATATCTTCAATGATATACTCCATCAACAACACACAGTGGTCACTCTTTCCAATTGGTGGTTCATACTCAATTTTTTCAATATCCAACACATTATCTGTGAACACTAGATCAAGTAGTGATGGCTCATTCCCACCCCTGGCCCTTGTTGGTTCCATTACATGTTGGTGTAGGAAATTCCCTTGTACGCAATCTAGGAATCTTGCACTGAATGAGTCCTCACCACTGTGTGGGTCAAGATTTATCCAATCTATCTCTTTATGATTAAAGTCTCCCATAATCAAAATCCTACATTTTTTTTTCCGTGCCATGTTAACAACTGAGTTTATGACTTCAATAGTACCTATATGACTTTCCTCATAAACTTCAAGCCTATTTTGGTTCCTTGGTGGGTTGTATACAACAGTTATTATAATGCTCTCTGACCCAGTTTTTATGCGAGCAACAAGAAATTCCTTGAACTCACTTTCTATAGCCAAGTTTATTTCTTCAACTTGAATCCTTTCACTTATGAGCATTGCTATCCCTCCACCAGTCCTCTCAGATCTTTCAACCCTTAGTATTCTGAAGCCCTTAGGAAAATCTGTGACACTGTTTATGTCTTCACTCAACTTAGTCTCTGTAATTGCTACTATATCTGCCTTGCTGTTGTGAATCCTATCTTTTAATTCTACTGCCTTACCAGCTAATCCATCAGCATTTGTGTATAACAATCTTAATGAGGCCCCATCCCCTGATCTTCTGTCATTATCTTCTCTATCTCCCCTTTGTCTGGAAGAACTCTGTAACGAAAATTTTTCCTCTGTTCTTCAATTCTTTCATCATTTAACCTTCTTGCCTCTTGCAACAAGTTTTTGATCTTTCCCATCTCTTCCTGTGTTCTGTATCGTCTAATGAACACTTCTTTGAATTCTTGAAGGTCTTTTAGACTTTTTTTTCTCAACAATATTTACCTACATGTTTCCCCTCTCTCAAAGGTTACTTTTTTTGGTCTCGGCTTTCCTTCCCTCGAATATTTACCTAGTTGGTGTATGTTTACAATATCTTCAGGACCACAAACTACTCCAAGCTTTCTTATCAGGTCTACAACCCTAGCTTTATTTTCTTCAAGTCTCCCCTGCCATGTTGGCTCCTGGGATTCGCTTATGCCTGAGATTACCACTGTCTTCTTATCAAGTGCCTGTATGATGAGTGGGTTTGCCCTTTCCATCACAACGTCTTTCAATTTTTCGATTACTGTCTCTTTATAGTCAACTGTTTGTATGTTTTCCAGTGCCACCACCTTTACAGCCTCTTTTACTGCCACATTCCCCTTTAGTGCATCAGCAAAGGAAGTTTTCATGGCATCATTTTCCATATTCAGCTCCTGGAACTCTTTTCTGAACTGTTCAATGTTTTCCTTAATCTGGACATTCCAAGCAGCAATCTCGTCTCTCTCAGAAGAGAGCAGTGAACTAACATCTAATTCCTTTAGGTTGTCATTCAGCTGTTTGTTTTTATCTTCTTGTTTAGAAATTCTAGATTCTAGTTGACTCTTTTCCCCTTCCAGCTTCTTTATTCTTTTTTCTAGTTCCTTTCTCTCCTGCCCTTGTGCTTTATTTGCTTCCTCCAAAGATCTTATTTGCTCTCTGAGTGTTTCATTCTCTTTCATTTCTCCATCCATATTCCGAATTTTATCATCAAGGCTTATAACCATTGCATCTAAATTCTTGATTTTCTGTTTAAGTCTCCTAATGGCTACCCCTCCTACCGACCCATGGATGGGAGAGGTTTGGGACAGAGATGGCGTCATTTTTATGTTCTCCCTCTCACAGAATATAGAAAGAAGATGAGAAAGAGGAAAAAAAAAAGAGAAAAACTTTTAATTAAGCTTCACACAGAATTTTTATATCTCCATATAAGTGCTATTTAGAGACTCAGTTTATCTCTTTTCTGGTAACACACATCTTAACTTAAAAACTTGACCATGGTAATTTAAGGATAAAAAGAAAAAGAAAAACAAAAGTCAAACCTGAAGGAAAATTCGAATTTGCGTCTGAGGTGGCACCCACCTGTTTCTGCTATATATTCCTCCTAACTGATAAACTCACTTGCTAACCAAGATATGTTATCACAGGATTAGACTTTACATTTAAGGTCGTATCATCCCGTCTCCTGATCGGCTCCATTAAATACTTAGTGATACTTATCATACCTGTCCTTAAAACTAAGGATTGAGATGGCATTAACTACCTCCTCGCTTAGCCAATTCCAATTATCAACTACTCTTACACTGAAAAAGTATTTCCTTACATCCTGCAAAGAACTTTTCTTAAAAAGCTTCAAAATATGACCTCTAGTTCTAGAGACAGCCATATCAAAATATCGATCCCTATCCACTTTATCATAACCATGAAGGAATTTAAAGACTGTCACCATATCCCCCCTCAACCTTCTACCTTCGAGTGATGGTAAGTCTAATTCCCTCAGCCTCTCATCATAACTGAGATTGCGTATTTCTGGCACAAGTTTCGTGACATGTCTTTGAACTTTTTCAAGCTTAGCTATGTGCTTTTTCAAGTGTGGATTCCAAAAGAGGGCTGCATATTCGAGTTTTGGACTCACATAGGTTGCATAAATATTTCTGAACATTTCCTTGTCCATGTGCCTGAAGACTACCCTTACATTTCATAAGAATGCATATGCTGCCCTTACTATGCCATTTATATGTATTTCTGGAGACAAATCTGCTAGTATGTTTACTCTTAGATCTCTCTCATTTTCTGTCTCTTGAAGTTGTACTCCAGCCACCGAGTAGTCAAGCTTGGGCCTTCTTGCACTTGTACCCATTCTCATTACCTTACATTTTGAAGTATTGAATTTCATTAGCCACTTTTCTGACCACTCATGCAGACTATTTAGATCTTCCTGAAGTTCTCTACCACTGTTCTCGTTTTTTACTTTCTTCACAATCTTTGCATCATCTGCAAACATATTCATGAATGAATTTACAGACTCTGGTAGGTCATTTACATATACAAGGAACAAAAGTGGCCCTAAAACTGAACACTGTGGAACTCAACTACTAACTCTTCTCCATTCAGACACTGGGTGTCTTACTCTAACCCTCTGTTCCCTTCCTTCTAAGTAAGTTTTTATCCATTCCAAGACATTTCCATCTATTCTAGCCATTGCTTGCAGCTTCCTAATAAGTCTCCCATGTGGAACAGTGTCAAACGCTTTCTGGAAGTCTAGGAATATGCAATCTGCCCAGCCCTCTCTTTCCTGTAAGATTCGGCTTACCTCATCATAAAATTATAATAAATTTGTTACTGTTGATCTACCTTTTGTGAAGCCATGTTGCCTCACTGACAAAAAGTTGAAGGATTCCAAGTGAAGAGAAATATGTTTCCTTAGTAGTTTCTCCATAACTTTGCAAACTATGCTGGTCAAGGAAACTGGTCTATAGTTCAGAGCCGTATCCCTCCTTCCCTTTTTGAAGATAGGTATCACATTTGCTTGTTTCCAGCATCTTGGAATCTCCCCTGACTCCAGTGACTTTTTAAATATGATACTTAGTGCCACTGATATTGAGTTTGCGCATTTTTTAAGTACATGAGGGGATATATCATCAGGACCTGCAGTTTTATGAACATCTAAATCCATCAGCGCTTTGGATACCTCTGTGGCTGTAAGGTTGATGTTCTCTAATACCGGCCCTTGAGCTTCTATCTCTGCAATCTGAGGGGGTAGGGTATTTTCTACTGTAAATACTGACTGAAACTCCTTGTTCAATTCTTTGCAGATCTCTTCATCCGTCTCAGTGATGCTTCCATCCGCTCTCTTTAGCCTTAAGCCTGTTCTTTTACCTTCAGTTTTCCTCTGATAAAGATGTGGAATAGCTTGGGATTTTCTTTAGCCTTCCTGGTGATGTCCCTCTTATAGTCTCTCTCTGCCTCTCTTCTTTTACTTAGGTAGTCATTTCTTGCTCTTTTGTAGGTTTGCCAGGCATTTATGTTTTTTCTCCTCCTATACCTTTTCCAGCATTTGTCTCTCCACTCCTTAGCTCTTTTACACTCATTATCGAACCATTTCTCTCTGGCATGAATTACACCTACTTTGGTGACAGGCATGCAGCAATCTACTATCTTCCCATATTTCTCACAAAAGATGTCATACATTTCTTGTACAGATTTGTTGTAAAATATAGTTCTCCAGTCAATAACTGCAAAAAACTCATTCATTTTGATGTAATCTCCTTTCGGATAGTTCCTCCTCATGTCCTCGGTGCCTCTACTCTCAGTCAGAATATCTTCAATGATATACTCCATCAACAAAACAAAGTGGTCACTCTTTCCAATTGGTGGTTCATACTCAATTTTTTTTCAATATCCAACACATTATGTTTGAATACTAGGGGTGTGTGTGTGTGTGTGTGTAATTGCCTAATTATATTTACCTAAGAGTGCTTACGGAGAAGAGCCCCTTGTTCTAATTCCCCTTCTGCTGGCCGGTTTCATTTTTGCACTAAGTGATACTTATTATACTTGTCTGTAAAACTATGCATTGAGTTAGCATTAACTACCTTCTCGCTTAGCTAATTCCAATCAGCAACTACTCTTACACAAAAAGAGTACTTACTTACATCCTGCAAAGAAGTTTCTTACACTTACAGAGCTTTAAATTATGACCTCTAGTTTTGGTGCCAGCCATATCAAAATATCGATTCCAATCCACTCTATCATAACCATGAAGAAAATTAAGAACCGTCACCATATCCCCCTTCATTCTTCTAGCTTCAAGTGATGGTAAGCCTAATTCAATCAGCCTCTCCTCGTATCTGTGATTGCGTATTTCTGGCACAAGTTTGGTGCCATGTCTTTGAGCTTTTTCCAGCTTAAATACATGTTTTTTCAAGTGTAGATTCCAAAAGGGGGCTGTATAATCAAGCATTGGCCTCACATAGGCTACATAAACATTTCTTAACATTTCCTTGTCCATGTACCTGAAGGTTATCCTTATATTCACTAAGAAATCATATGCTGCCCTTAATATGCCCTTTATATGCATTTCTGGAGACAAATCTGTCAGTATGTTTACTTCTAGATCTATGTCATTCTCTGTCTCTTGAAGTTTTGCTCCTGCCATTGAGTATTTAAGCTTGAGCCTTCTTGCATTTGTACCCATTCTCATTACCATACACTGAGAAGTATTGAATTTCATTAGCCACTTTTCTGACCACTCATGCAGACCATTTAGGATTTCCTGAAGTTCTCAACCATTGTTCTCAGCTCTTACTTTCTTCACAATCTTTGCATCATTTGCAAACATATTCATGAATGAATTTACAGACTCTGGTAGGTCATTTACATATACAAGGAACAAAAGTAGCCCTAAAACTGAACCCTGTGGAACTCCACTACTAACCTCTCTCCATTCAGACACTGAGTGTCTTACTCTAACCTGTGTTCCCTTCCTTCTAAGTAAGTTGTTTTTTTTATTCCGAGACTTTTCCTCCTATTCTCGCCATTGCTTGCAACTTCATAATAAGTATCCTATGTGGGACAATATCAAATTCCTTCTGAAAGTCTAGGAATATGCAATTTGCCCAGCTCTCTCTTTCCTGTAAGATTTGGCTTACCTCATCATAAAATCCTAATAAGCTTGCTACTGTTGATCTACCTTTTCTGAACTATGTTGTCTCACTGACAAGGAGTTGAAGGATTCCAAATTGCCAAATATTTTTGCCAAATAGTTAGCATACATACAGGATTAAATATGTACATTATATTCAGAGGCAGTAGCCTGCTGAGCAAGAGCTCCTTGGCAGGCAATTCAATATGCATTTCACATAATTTAAAGTATGACGGCAATAGTTAACAAAAGCTCCAATATAGCAATCTCGTACTTATCTTGTAATAAAACAAAAGAGTAGCCTGACCTTAACCGGGATATAATGATACACCAATACTGTATTAATTATTAATCAACAGCTGCTTGATTTTGCCTAGTAAATAAATGCTGTTTGAGTTTCTTTCTAAATAAAGTTGTGCCAGTTATTGTTTTTAAATCTTCTGGTAATGCATTCCAACATTTTGGGCCAAAACAGTGAATAGAAAATTTGTACAAGGTTGTTCTCGGCTGTGGACATATCAAATTTATATTGTTACCTCTGGCTCCATGGTTGTGTTGAATATATCTAAATAATTTTCTGTTATCATTAACATCACTATGTATAATAATAAGACAGAAATATTGAATCAAGTAATTAAATTTAAGCAAGTTTAGCTCCTTGAATAAAGAGGGAGTTGAGTCATATTTTCCACTATATGTAATAGTTCTGATCAGTCTTTTCTGAGTTACAAATACATCCCTTACAATTGACGGCCAAGTTCAACCCCAGATGGACAAACAGTATATAATATGAGGATAACACAAGGAATAGTATATGCTTTTTAAGGCCTCATTTGTTAGGTTATGGCGAATTTTATACAAAATTCCACACATCTTGGACAGGTTTGAGCAGACAGATTGAATATGGTATTTCCAACTTAAATTTTCATCAATAACTACTCCCAAAAATTTCTTACAAGCAACTCTTTTAACTTCATACCCATTCATATTAACTTGACCAATATTGTGTACTACAGATCTATTTTGAAATAAGATATAGTCAGTTTTGGAAACATTTAGCTTTAATTTATTAACAGAGACCCAGTTGTTAAGTTTTTCTAGCTCACTATTTAAAACTGAATGCAGGTGGTCAAGGTTATTATCATGCAAGAGAGGGTTGGTGTCATCTGCATAAAGAATATATATGAAATTATTACTGGCATTGGAAATATCATTTATATAAACTAAAAATAACAATGGACTCAGTATTGATCCCTGTGGTACTCCCCTCTCAATAGTTTGCAACAAAGATGCATTCCCATTACAATATATGGCTTGTTTTCTATTTTTCAAGTAGCTCTTAAATAACTGTAATGGTGTTCCCCTAATACCCGCACAAGTTAGTTTTTCTAATGAGTCAAATGCTTTGGACAAGTCTAGGAAAACCCCTGCAACAAAGTTTTTATTTTTCAAATTTTAATAAACATCACTTGTAAAGTTCATTATTGCTTTTTCAGTGGTCTTATTATCACGGAATCCGTATTGATTTTCGGATAATAGGTTGAACTTTTCAAGGAATTCTTAAAGTCTGTGAACAATCGCTTTTTCAAACACTTTACTTAAAGACGGTAAGATAGATATAGGTCTATGTTATTTTCATCATCTACAGTGCCTGACTTAAATATAGGTATTACTTTAGCACTTTTTAGTTTGTCTGGAAAACATCCTTGCTGAAAACATAGATTAATTATGTGGGTAAGTGGGGTATCAATGTAATGGGCAGTGACCTGGAGTAGTTTTGATGGAATTTCATCATATCCCGACGCTGTATTTGGTTTTAAGGTTTTTATATATTTAGTGACTTCCTCCCTTGTTATAGGATACAAGTAAAACGAAAAGTCTGGTGGATTATTGAGAAACTGTCGGTGTGAGTTTTGTTGCACATTTTGTTGTTCCTGTGTTGGTTGTGCTATAGTTAAGAAATGATTATTAAAGATATTAGCAGTGTGGTCATTACCATTTTTTAATTTGATTTCCTTTGAATGATTAATTTGTTTTCGTCCCATTAGGCTGTTTATTGTATTCCAGGTGGACTTGCTGTTTCCTTGTTCCTTCTTAAGCTTATCCTGAAAATATCTATTTTTTGCAGCTCGGAGTAGTGTTACTAATTTGTTCCTGTGAGCTTTATATCTGGTTCCAAAAGACAAAGGCCATTTTGATGCAAGCCTTTCTAATCGGTGTTTTTCTTTGATACTATTTTTTAATCCTGCAGTTATGTGTGGGCATCTGTTGTTTTTATTATTTACAGTCGATTTTCTTAGAGGAAAGCAGTCTAGAAATTTATCTCTAAATGTACAGTGAAATTTATTAAAAGCTTCATTTGCATTATTTAGGTCTATGATATGTTGTCATTTTTCATGTGATATATCTCTAGCAAATTTAGCTATGTTATCATCAGAGTAATGTCTTTTTTCTACATTTGCATCAAATTTATGCTTCTTTTTTAAACTGGGAGTGTACTGCGAAATGATCTGTTATGTCGGAGTACACTATGTAATTACTTATGTTGTCTTCAAGATTTGTGGTCCAGATATGATCGATTAGAGATGCACTATTTTCAGTTACTCTTGTAGGTTTAGTAGTTATTGGAAAGCAGCCACGTGAATACATTAAGTTTATAAAATCAGTTACTCTTTGATCATTTATTTTAAACAAATCTAAGTTCCAATCACCGAATAAATATATAGTTTTGTACTTTTTTCTTGCTGCAAAATCAAATACTTTCAGTAAAGCTTCAAGGAATTCAGGCATGTTCCCCTTTGGTGGTCTATATACAGATGCAAAGAAGCAATTTTCCTTACCGTTATGTACCTGTACACTAACACATTCAATGAATCGTTCCATCATACTGCACTCCTTTATAGCACTCGAGCTATACTTATTAGCTACATACATACATACACCTCTAGCTTTCCTGTCTCTGTTCTGAGTGAACATATTGTACCCTGTTATATCATACAATGATTCAATATCATTATCCAGCCTGGTCTCCGAAAAACCCATTACATCACATATATTTTTTTCTGCTAAACATTGATCAACAAATATTTGAAGATTATTTGCAAGACTTCTAATATTCATGCACAAAACCGAAAATGCATTAGATTTATTTAAATTTGAATAAAGTTCATTTAAGTATATATAAGTTGAAAAAGTGTTGGTTGCATTTCTCATATTATTCAAAAGCAAATCTATTTCATTTTCAAGATCAAGTGGGTTAAATATCATCTTATCAAGCTCATTGATACATAAATAGTTGGGAAGTACTTTGTCGTTGTTTGTTAGCCTTATAAGTTCATTGTCACTAATGGAATAGTATGGGAGGTATCTATTTACAGCCATGATGAAGAAATAAATTATACTACTTTTACATTACTGACTTACAAGCTACCATTTACTTCTACCAATTCTTACCGGGTTCTTCCGGCCATTTATTGGTTTATGGTGCGAGCATTTTATAGCTCCCGTGGCGGGAGACACGGCAGGAGGGGGTGCGAGTGAGGACATATCACTCTTCTGCCCCCACACCCACGCCCCCACCCCCGCACCACCGATCCTGGTCAACTCCTCATCCACGCCACCCACAGCACCCACAGCACCAGCCACACTCTCGGTGTTGTATCGTTCCTTCACGATGAGCTTAGTATGTTTAAAGTAGGCAAATTTCCCTTTTGATCTAGCCATTTTTAGTTGTGGCATCTGTGCAGATTTTATTGCCTGTGATGTGGCACACAGGTCATCATTAAGGTAGATCTTGGTGCCTTTCAACTTTTTGGCATATCGCATGACCATCTCTCTGTCACAGTAGTGGGAGAAACGAGCCACTATGGTGCGAGGTTTGTCATCACGAAGTGGTCCCACCCTGTGAGCCCTCTCCAACGTCATGCCTTCTAGTTGTAATTTATCGGCTATCAGGGCTGATACCATCATCGTTGTTTGCTCCCAGGTCTCCCCATCGCGTCTCTCCTCTACACCGCTTAATCGGATGTAGTTTCTTCTGGAATAGTCTTCTTGGTAATTCAAGCATTCTTCTAAGGTGGTTATTTGTTGATTTGCAGAATTTATTTGTTGAGATAAATTATCGATTATTTCTTTGTTGTTACTCTTTTCTTTCTCATGAATTTTAATAGTCGATTTGAGGTCATCAATTTCTCTCTGGCTGAACTCCAGGCTTGTCGTCAGGTCGGAAACTGTGGATTCGAGTGATTTTATCCTGTCACTAAGCTGCTTCACAATTACCTCCATAGCATTCTTATATGCATTTTCTTGAGATTCCAATAGTTTGGTAATAACAGTTGGATCCATTGTTGTTAAGCAGAGCCACGGTGGAAGCTCAGTGACGTCACGACACCAGTGCACATGTGCAGAAGTCAGCCAACGGGTCAAGAGGGGATGTAGAGTAGGGATTCAAATCTTTCAAATATTTCACTTAAAAAAAAAACAAGTTCAGCACTACTCACAACTGCAAAACCCTCTAGAGAGTCACTGTGGTCTTAGATACCTTGCTTGGGTGATTTAACGTCCGTAGCAGGTCATGGTCTCTTATTCATTCCTACAAATTGGAGAGCTCACAACTTGTAAACAGTGCCAGTCACACACACCATGGAATGGAGAGATGTATTTTCTTAGTAGTTTCTCCATAACTTTGCAAAACTATTCTGGTCAGGGAAACAGGTCCATAGGTTAGAGTTGTATCCCTCCTTCCCTTTTTGAAGATAAGTACCACGTTCGCTTATTTGCAGCATTTTGGAATCTCCCCTGATTCCAGCGACTTTTCAAATATGATACATAGTGCTGCTGATATTAATATAGTGCATTTCTTAAGTTCATAAGAGGATATATCATATGGACCTGTAGCTTCTTGGGCATCTAACTCCATCAGCTTGCATACTTCTGTGGCTGAAATGATGATGTTCTCTAATACTGGCCCATGAGCTCCTATCTCTGCAATCTGAGGGGGTGGGTTATATTCAGCTGTAAATATTGACTGAAACTCCTTGTGCAATTCTTTGTAGATCTCTTCAACGGTCTCCGTGATACTTTCATCCGCTGTCTTAAGTTTTAAAACCTGTTCTTTGACCTTCAGTTTTCCTTTGATAAAGCTGTGGAAATGTTTGGCATTTTCTTTAGCCTTCCTGGTGATATCCCTTTCATTGTCTCTCTCTGCCTCTCTTATTTTACTTAGGTATCATTTCTTGCTCTGTTAAAAGTCTACCAGGTATTTATTCTTTTCCTCCTCTTATATCCTTTTCAGCATTTGTCTCTCCACTCCTTAGCTCTCTTACAATCATTATTGAACCATTTTTCTCTGGCATGAATAACTTCTATATTGGTGGAAGGTATGCAGCAATCTACTATATTCCCATACGCCTCACAAAAGATGCCATGCAATTTTATACAGATTTGTTGTTAAATAAGGTTCTCCAGTCAATAAGTGCAAAAAGCTCATTAATTTTTATGCAATCTGCTTTTGGACAGTTCCTCCTCTTGTCCTTCACAGCACGTCTTCTTTCAGACAGAACTTGTTCGATGATATACTCCATGAACAACACACAATGGTTACTCTCTCCAAGTGGTGGTTCATACCCAATTGTTTTCAATATCCAACACATTTTTTGTGAATACTAGATCAAGCAATAGTGGCTCATCCCTACCTCTGACCCTCGTTGGTATCAGTACATGTTGGTGTAGGAGATTCCCTTTTATGCAATCTAGGAATTTTTGTCCCGAATGAGTCCTCCTCACTTTGTGGGTCAAGATTTATCCAGTCTATCTCTCTATAATTAAAATCTCCCATAATCAAAATCTACATTTTCTCTCTTGTGCAATGTAAACAATTAAGCTTATGACATCAACAGTGCCTATATGACATTCCTCAAAAACTTCTAGCCTATGTTGGTTTCTTGGTGGGTTATATACAACATTTATTACAATGATCTCTGACCTGGTATTTATGCAAGCAACAAAAAAATACTGGAACTCACTTGCTATAAAAATGCTTAGTTCTTCAAAAAGCATTCTTTCACTTATGAGCAGTGATACCCCTCCAACAGTCCTCTCAAATCTTTTAAACCCTTAATATTCTGAAGCCCTTAGGAAAAACTGTGATAATGTTTATGGCCTCACTTAACTTAGTCTCTGTAACTGCTAGTATATCTGCCTTACTGTTGCGAATCCTATTCTTTTATTCTACTACCTTACCAGCTACCCGGTCAGCATTTGTGTAATTAACTAATTGTAATTACCTACTTGTGTTTACGGGAAAGAGCCCAAAGCTCGTATCTTCCCGTCTCCTCATCGGTTCCATTTTATACTTAGTGATACTTATCATACCTGTCCTTAAAACTATGGATTGAGATAGCATTAACAAGCTCCTCGCTTACCAAATTCCAATTATCAACTACTCTTACACTGAAAAAGTATTTCCTTACATCCTGCAAAGAACTTTTCTTACGAAGCTTCAAACTATGACCTCTAGTTCTAGAGCCAGCCATATCAAAATATCGATCCCTATTCACTCTATCATAACCATGAAGGAATTTAAAGACTGTCACCATACCCCAACTCAATCTTCTACCTTCGAGTGATGGTAAGTCTAATTCCCTCAGCCTCTCATCATAACTGAGATTGCGTGTTTCTGGCACTAGTTTTGTGGCATGTCTTTGAACTTTTTCAAGCTTAGCTATGTGCTTTTTCAATTGTGGATTCCAAAAGGCGGCTGCATATTCGAGTTTTGGCCTCACATAGGTTACATAAATATTTCTGAACATTTCCTTGTCCATGTGCCTGAAGGTTACCCTTACATTTCATAAGAATGCATATGCTGCCCTTACTATGCCATTTATATGTATTTCTGGAGACAAATCTGCTAGTATGTATACTCCTAGATCTCTCTCATTTTCTTTCTCTTGAAGTTGTACTCCAGCCTCTAAGAAGTCAAACTTGGGCCTTCTTGCACTTGTACCCATTCTCATTACCTTACACTTTGAAGTATTGAATTTTATTAGCCACTTTTCTGACCACTCATGCAGACTATTTAGATCTTCCTGAAGTTCTCTACCACTGTTCTCGTTTTTTACTTTCTTCACAATCTTTGCATCATCTGCAAACATATTCATGAATGAATGTACAAACTCTGGTAGGTCATTTACATATAAAAGGAACAAAAGTGACCCTAAAACTGAACCCCATGGAACTCCACTACTAACCCTTCTCCATTCAGACACTGGGTGTCTTACTCTAACCCTCTGTTCCCTTCCTTCTAAGTAAGTTTTTATCTATTCCAAGACATTTCCACCTATTCTAGCCATTGCTTGCAGCTTCCTAATAAGTCTCCCTTGTGGAACAGTGTCAAACGCTTTCTGGAAGTCTAGGAATATGCAATTTGCCCAGCCCTCTCTTTCCTGTAAGATTTGGCTTACCTCATCATAAAATTCTAATAAGTTTTTTACTGTTGATCTACCTTTTGTGAAGCCATGTTGCCTCACTGACAAAACGTTGAAGGATTCCAAGTGAAGAGAGATATGTTTCCTTAGTAGTTTCTCCATAACTTTGCAAACTATATCTGGTCAAGGAAACTGGTCTATAGTTCAGAGCCGTATCCCTCCTTCCCTTTTTGAAGATAGGTATCACATTTGCTTGTTTCCAGCATCTTGGAATCTCCCCTGACTCCAGTGACTTTTTAAATATGATACTTAGTGCCACTGATATTGAGCTTGCGCATTTTTTAAGTACATGAAGGGATATATCATCATGACCTGCAGCTTTATGAACATCTAAATCCATCAGCACTTTGCATACCTTTGTGGCTGTAAGGTTGATGTTCTCTAATACCGGCCCTTGAGCTTCTATCTCTGCAATCTGAGGGGGTGGGGTATTTTCTTCTGTAAATACTGACTGAAACTCCTTGTTCAATTCTTTGCAGATCTCTTCATCCGTCTCAGTGATGCTTCCATCCGCTCTCTTTAGCCTTAAAACCTGTTCTTTTACCCTCAGTTTTCCTCTGATAAAGATGTGGAAAAGCTTGGGATTTTCTTTAGCCTTCCTGGTGATGTCCCTCTCATAGTCTCGCTCTGCCTCTCTCCTTTTATTTAGGTAGTACAGCAGTCTTAATGAGGCTGCATCCTCTGATCTTCTATCATTATCTTCTTTATCTCCCCTTTGTCTGGAAGAACTCTGAAAAAAAAATTCTTATCTTCTCCATTTCTTCCTTCATTTAACCTTGTAGCCTCTTGCAACAAGTGTGTAATTAACTAATAGTAATTCCCTGATTGTGCTTATGGAAAAGAGCCCCAAGATCGTAACTTCCCGTCTCCTAGTCGGTTCCAGTTTGTACTTAGTGATACTTAACATACTTGTCTTTAAAACTATGGATTAAATCAGCATTAACTACCTCCTCGCTTAGCCAATTCCAATTATCAACTACTCTTACACTAAAAAAGTACTTCCTTACATCCTGCAAAGAATTTTTCTTGAGAAGCTTCAAATTATGATCTCTAGTTCTAGTGCCAGCCATATCAAAATATCGATCCAGTCCTCTCTGTCATAACCATGAGGGAATTTAGAAATCGTCATCATATCCCTCTCATTCTTTTAGCTTCAAGTGATGGTAAGTCTAATTCCCTCAGCCTCTCCTCATACGTGAGACTACTTATTTCTGGCACCAGATTCGTGGCAAGTCTTTGAGCTTTTCCCAGCTTAAATACGTGTTTTTTTTTTTCAAGTGTGGATTCCAAAAGAGTCTGTATATTCAAGCTTTGGCCTCACATAGATTACATATATATTTCTGAGCACTTCCCAGTCCATGTGCTTGAAGGCTACACATACATTTGCTAAGAGAGCATATGCTCTCTTGAATATACAGACCCTCACTTAGCCAAGGCCAATTATCAACTACTCTTACACTAAAAAAGTATTTCCTTACATCCTGCAAAGAATTTTTCTTGAGAAGCTTCAAATTATGATCTCTAGTTCTAGTGCCAGCCATATCAAAATATCGATCCAGTCCACTTTGTCATAAGCATGAGGGAATTTAGAAATCGTCACCATATCTCCCCTCATTCATTTAGCTTCGAGTGATGGTAAATCTAATTCCCTCAGCCTCTCCTCATAACTGAGACTAATTATTACTGGCACCAGTTTCGTGGCAAGTCTTTGAGCTTTTCCCAGCTTAAATACGTGTTTTTTCAAGAGTGGATTCCAAAAGGGGACTGTATATTCAAGCTTTGGCCTCACATAGATTACATATATATTTCTGAACGTTTTCCAGTCCATGTGCTTGAAGGCTACACTTACATTTGCTAAGAGAGCATATGCTCTCTTGAATATACAGACCCACGCTTAGCCAATTCCAATTATAAACTACCCTTACACTAAAAAAAATGTACCTCCTTACATCCTGCAAAGAAGTTTTCTTGAGAAGCTTCAAATTATGATCTCTAGTTCTAGTGTCATCCATATCAAAATATCGATCCAGTCCTCTCTGTCATAACCATTAGGTGAATTTAGAAATCGTCACAATATCCCCCCTCATTCTTTTAGCTTTGAGTGACGGTAAGTCTAATTCCCTCAGCCTCTCCTCATAACTGAAACTACTTATTTCTGGCACCAGCTTCGTGGCAAGTCTTTGAGCTTTTCCCAGTTTAAATACTTGTTTTTCAAGAGTGGATTCCAAAAGGGGTCTGTATATTTAAGCTTTGGCCTCACATAGATTACATATATATTTCTAAACATTTCCCAATCCACGTGCTTGAAGGTTACACTTACATTTGCTAAGAGAGCATATGCTGCACTTACTATGCCATTTATATTCATTCCTGGAATGTGTGTGTAATTACTATTTGTGCTTACAAGAAATGGCCTCAAGCTCGTAACTTCCCGTCTTCTGGTCGGTTCCATTTTGTACTTAGTGATACTTATCATACCTGTCCTTAAAACTATGGACTGAGTTAGCATTAGCTGCCTCCTCTCTTAGCTAATTCCAATCAACATCCACTCTTCCACTAAAAGATTACTTCCTTACATCCTAAATAGAAGTTTCTTACGAAGCTTTAAACTATGACCTCTAGTTCTAGTACTAGCCATATCAAAATATCGATCCCAATCCACTCTGTCATGACCATGAAGAAATTTAAAAACGGTAACCATATCCTCCCACATTCTTCCAGCTTCGGGTAATGGTAAGTCTAATTCCCTCAGTCTCTCCTCATGACTGAGACTGTGTATTTCTGGCACCGGTTTCGTTGCATATCTTTGAACTTTTTCCAGCTCAACTATGTGCTGCTTCAAGTGCGGATTTCAAAAGGGGTCTGTATATTCAAGTTTTGGCCACATATAGGTTATATAAATATGTCTGAACATTTCCTTGTCCATGTGCCTAAAGGCTACCCTTACATTTGCTAAGAAAGCGTATGCTGCCCTTACTATGCCATTTATATGCATTTCTGGAGTCAAATCGGCCAGGATTTTTACGCCTAGATCTCTGTCATTCTCTGTCTCTAGAAGTTCTATTCCTGCCACCGAGTTTTGAAGCTTGGGCCTTCTTGCACTTGTACCCATTCTCATTACCTTACATTTTGAAATAATGAAATTTATTAGCCGCATTTCTGACGTGTGTGTGTTTGTAAATGGAAGGTCTACAACTTATGGCCCCCGGTCCCCTTTATAAAAGGTTGCTAAAAATCTCCGAGGATCTTGTTAACTCCACTACTGATATGAGGTAGACACGCTTTAACATAGTAATGAATCTGCCCTTTACCTTGCATATTCTGATAGAGCTGCTTCTTTTACTCATTACTTTTCTAGCATTCTTGGTCTGTACTCCAATCTTTTGTCTGTGCTTACCTGATTGTGTTTACGGGAAAGAGCCAAAAGCCCGTATCTTCCCGTCTCCTGATCGGTTCCATTATATACTTAGTGAAACTTATCATACCTGTCCTTAAAACTATGGATTGAGATAGCATTAACTACCTCCTCGCTTAGCAAATTCCAGTTATCAACTACTCTTGCACTGAAAAAGTATTTCCTTACATCCTGCAAACAACTTTTCTTTCGAAGCTTCAAACTATGACCTCTAGTTCTAGAGCCAGCCATATCAAAATATCGATCCCTATCCACTCTATCATAACCATGAAGGAATTTGAAGACTGTCACCATATCCCCCCTCACTCTTCTAGCTTCCAGTGATGGTAAGTCTAATTCCCTCAGCCTCTCATCATAACTGAGATTGCGTATTTCTGGCACCAGTTTCGTGGCATGCCTTTGAACTTTTTCAAGCTTAGCTATGTGCTTTTTCAATTGTGGATTCCAAAAGGGGGCTGCATATTCGAGTTTTGGCCTCACATAGGTTACATAAATATTTCTGTGGAACAGCACTTGGGTACATCCCTCCCAACCCTCCTCCTTCTCTCTTAAACCAAGCTGTCTAGTCATGCTTCCCTTGATCCATTTTAAAAATCTCATTCTCGTTTCCATTAGTGGAGTCTGTACCTATTTCCACACTAACACTCCTATTATCTTCTGACTTTGATGTTCACTGGATGAAGATCTATCTGTCCACTACCACAATATTTCTTTGCTCTTGCTACTTCTCTCCTAACTCCACTGACTTTGTGTCTTTCTCTGAATATCTTTCCTCTTGCCATGAATCCTTGCTATCTTCTCGCCTGCATGCTGTAGTTTTTTATATTGGGGACTTCAAAGTCCCCAATATGTGGCTTAATAATTCTCACATTCACATGGGAGGAGGTGATGCCTTTGCCTTCTCTATTATTCCCTATTTGGAGCAGCTTATCATAGATCCTACTCGTGTTCCCGATCACCATAAGCATGCAGCTAGCACTCTTAACCTATTTCTTACTTCTATTCCTTCAAACTACTCATATTTTGTACTTTCCCCTCTTGGTAGATCTGACCATTCTGTGATCTCAACTACTTCCATTTTTGCTTCAACTCCTTCAATTCCTCCTATTCAGCACCACCTTTGGCTCTTTGAGCATACCCAATGTGATGATTTGTGTAACCTTCTCTTTGACTTCCCATGGGATGACTAAAGCTTTCAGGTCCACAACCCTGAAAAAGTAACCCTAAAAGTTACCGAGTTCATAACCTCGGGATTGGAGGCATTCATCCTTTTCTCTATGAAAAAATTTTCTACTCTAATTATTGGTTTGACTCTGCCTACTTCATGACTATTCAGGCCAAGGATTGGGAATATCAAGCCTCTCCTTTTGATTTAACTCACTTTGCTTTTATTACTGCTTGGAATTGTTGCACTGCTCAGATTCGAAGGTATATATCTTTCTTTTTAAGAAGGAAAGTTGATGGCATTAACACCTCTCCCTTCCTTCAGAAAGTGGAGCTATCGTCATCTAAGGGCCTAATCCTGGCACATTTCTAGGTCCTCAATACTTCGACTATTTTTTCCTATTGTGTATCGTTCTCTTATTTCTGCTTTGTCCTTAACCTTGTACTTTTTCTTCGTCTTAATGTGTTCTTTGTGCCCGGGCCTTATGATTTTTTTCTTTTGCCTGTCCCGGTATCACACTAAAAAAGAAAAAATTCTCGTTTCTCATCTCTCCATTATTTTTGTATCCCATACGTTATTTTTGGTTTTAATTTCTTGCTTTGTCATATTCAGTACATATACCTTTGATTCCTTTATAGAATACTCAGTTGCATTTATCCCTATGTCTTTATTTTCTGTTATCATCAGCTGTCTTATTCTCTTTATGAATTGGTTTCCAATCTCCTGCATTTTGTACTGTAAACAGAGTAAGAAATGAGGAGGTCAGGCAGAAACCTGGTGTTGAAAGAAAGCTATCGGATAGGTTACATCAGAGAGTAATGAGTTGGTTTAAACACATGGAAAGGATGAGTGATGAACGATTTGTGAAGAGAGTGAGAAGTGAAGAAGTGGTTGAAGTAAGGCTAAAAGGGAGACCTAGTATGAGAATGATGGATGGCGTGAAAAGGCATTGGATGCACGTGGAATGTCAGTGAAGTAGGAAAGAGAGAATGCAAGATATAAGAATGAGTAGTGGAAGATCATATATAGGTGACATGGGCCAAAGGAATTTTTTGCACCTACTAGCACAACACACTATGATGAACGGGTGTAAGGGGGGCTGCCATGCGATGATGCAGTGGGGGTAAACTAACTGCTGCAGTTGGGCCTCACTAAAGAATATTCTTGCCCTCCTACATAGTGGATGACCCAAACAGGGTAGTAGGTTGGAAATGTGGCAACCCTTTATCCCCAAGGAGCTAGGAGGAGTAGTTGAGCTATGTGGTTGGATCATGGTCAGTGCGTATTCTTTGGCTCAGCCATCCCCTTACAAGGGGGGGGAGGCCATGTATATATAGAGATAAATTTAATTTCTTTGGTAAGTTTTAAGCCTCTGATAATATATTTGGTTGGTTTTTCATATAAAATATTATCAATTTATTTTTATTTTTGTTTATGCTTAATCCAAATGCTTCACTAACCTTTAGTAGAGTATTAATAATATCATTTGCTTACTCAATTGACTTGGCTAGTAAAAATTAATCATAGGCAAAAAAGTGAGCCAATTTTTAAAGTATCATCTTCAAATCCTTTTACCTAGTCTGCATCATTGTATAAGTAACTAATTTAAATTGTGTAGTCGATCCTGTGAATCCTTGTCTGATACCATTTCGTATATTCAGACTCAAGTACTTATCATATCTATACGTTATGTATTATATTGTCATTGTTGTATATTTAGCTATGACATCTCTCAAGTTGTGATGAAACTTATACTCCTTTGGTATTTGTATTATTTCCCTCTTTTTTTCTAAATCCAAGACTACCATATTCTATTGCTATAAAGAGCAGGGATACTTTTTTATAGCTACTTTCTATACAATATATTAAGACTGAATATATTATACTCTATCCTGCCTTCATCAGGAATGCCATTTTGATTTTCTTTTATTTCATCATTATCCCATATGTGATTGTCTTTGGGTCTTCCGATTCCCACTGTCATTAATATTAATAATAACACAATGAATCAAAATATGGGGCCCCAAGGGTAGCTTGCTCTGCTCTCTCTGATCAATTCGACATACACACGAAGAATCAGACCAGCCTCATGGAACAGAGCAGACATTCAGCCCATCCCAAAACCACAGGACCCTGACAACCCTCGCCCCATCTCCCTCCTAAGCTGCCTGAGCAAGACGGCAGAAAAGATGGTACTTAACAGAGTCCGCTGGAAATGCCCACCCTTCCCAGAAAACATGTTTGCCTACCAGCCTGGCTTAGGCACCTCAGAATGCATAGCCTCCATGATATCATTTATCAACAACTGCCGTGGATACATCGTTTTTCTAGACCTAGAGAAGGCCTTTGAACTAGCCAATGTGCCAGCAATACTCTCAGCTCTCGCTTCAAAGCAGATTAAAGGTAACCTTCTCTCATGGATCAAGCAGAGTCTACAAAACCGTAGTGCACGAGTCAAAGTAGATGGGCACTACTCCACCTACAAAAACCACGAAAATGGGACCCCCCAAGGTGGAATTTTTAGCCCCTTCCTCTTAATTGTCTCAAGGAAAAGCTCATGGACATCGCACTACCACATGGAGCCAAACTCTTCAACTATGCGGATGATTTTGCCCTTGTCACAATAGGTGACAGAAGCTCTAACATGACACAGCGCTGCCTCACCAAGATTCACCAAGCCTCCATCTCCCTTGGAGTTAAAATCAATGCCCGCAAAACCAAGGCCCTTCCCATCCACCAGTGGAGACCAGACACTAATTTGGTCATAGGTAATGAGCGTGTGGACTGGGTTACCAAGCACCAATACCTGGGTGTAATCATCGATGGCAGACTAACCTTTGGACCTGAAATTCAACACTTGCGTGACAAGTGCAGCCAATGACAAGCGGTCCTTCGTCAGATATCGGGCCTCTACGATGGTGCATCATTTATGTCCTCAGAAGCTTCTATGTACAAGCCATATGCAGCCTCATAGACTATGCTTGTCCCACACTCTGGCTACTAAAAGACCAACAGTGGGACAAAATAGAAGTAATTCAAAACAACGCCATACGTACCATGCTAGGAGCCCCCATGTGGACCAAGAGAGAAAACATCCAGATGGAATCGGGACTCATCCCACTCAAACACAGAGCTCAGCAAAGACTGACCCTCATTGTGGCCAAAACCACCACTGCCCAGCATAAATGCTTCGCTGGCACAAATCTCCATCTAGCCCTAAATCGCCACCCCAACCACCATCCTAGAACCTGGGCAGCCAAGGTCTGCGCTAGCCTGCAAGCACTGCCAGTCAGGGAGAGCATCCTAGCCAAGATACAGGACACTCTGCTTCCTGAATACAGATGCCCACCCCCATGGAATGACCAACCACTCAACATAAAGATCGAGCTCCCTGACAACCCCAAAAGCTTGGTAAACCCGATTGTCCTTAAAAACACATACAAGGACAAAATTCAGAGATGGAGCAGACCAAACTCTCAAGTCTACTACACTGACAGTTCAGTAAATCAATAAACTGGAGCCTCAGCCACTGCCATCACCACTGGAAACGACGTCCTATCCTGGAGACTGTCAAACTCCTTCTCATCACTCCAGACTGAGCTTGTTGCCATAGCCAACGCCCTCGACTTCTTCATCCAGCAAGGAGCTGACCATGCCCTAATTCTCTCTGACTCTAAAGGCGCCTTACAGGCCATCAAAAAGCCACTCCTCAGAGACAATGTATGCATCATCACCACCATCCTCAGCCACTACCACAGGACGACCAGCCTTGGAAAAGCCATCACTCTTGCCTGGATTCCCAGCCATGTCGGCATCAAGGGAAATGAGGAAGCCGATCAAGCCGCCAAACAAGCCACTCTCAGAGCAGAAATCCATATATCTCTGCCTCCTGGGATTCAACAGATAAAAAATAAAGCCACCAAGTCACTCCTTAATGCCTTAATAACTAAATACAACCTGTGCACAGACATTGGCTCCCCCTCCACCTGGTGGTACAAAGCCACCACTGATCTTCAGCGAATCACCCTGCCTAAGAACCTTCGAAGAAGCACGGCGGTCAATGTGTACCATCTGAGACTCGGGTACAAGTGCACCTGGCAAATAGTGGATGATATCATCAGGGAATGCACATTTTGCCAGGTAGCCTCACCACATCCACTGCTCCACTACATCCTCGAACGTGATTCCTTTTCAGAAATTCGACAAAAACTGGTGCCGCCGCAACATCCAGCAAAGATCCAAATTTCCTTCATGTTGCTAGCTCCATAATCATACTAGCAACAAACAACTACATGAACAGTCTACTAAATATCATCAGTCAATACCCTCCACCAAGATAACCATGTAATAACTCTCTCTCACCTCCAAAACAGGAATTCATTTAAATTGTTTGATGTAAACTAATAATCCACAATTGAACACTTATGCTTTCCATTATCTTTACAGTTTTGCACAACCTCACCTGCGGGCCAAAATAGGAAAGTCCGATCACCCTCAAGAGTGAATACCACCAACAATAACAAGATTTCACCCCACCTCCTCACCAAATAGGAAAGCCCATTCGCCCGCAAGAGTGAATACCACCTACAATTAACAAAATCTTACCCCACCTGCGGGCCACAAGGGAAGATCCGCTTACCCTCAAGGAAGAACATCAAAGAAAAAAAAAACATGTAGTTAGAACAATGGGTCGTAAGTTATCTGTCTTTGGCTCGCTTACTTTTGGCATCAATTTTGTTCTTAGTATCCTCCATATGTCCGTTATCTCATTTGTTTGTAAGTATATTACTTAGGCATTTACTTAGTACTTATCTACATGTTTCGCTCTTTTGTAATATTTTGTAGGGTTTTGGTTTTAAGTTTTCTGGGCTTCCAACCTTTTTATTTAGTTTTTGTATTTTCTGAGGGGCATTTTTAAGCAAAGCCAATGATATATGAGGTTATTTCATGAGTTTTTTTCCTTCTTTTAATACCTTATATACCATTGCTATATATGCTCTACAATATCTATATTGCAAGATTCCAGGTGGCCGTCCTCTTCTTTCAGAACTCTGCATATTTCAGAGTTATCAATATCTTTTTGCTTCGTTGTTCAAGATATTGTTAATATAATTTTCATGTTTTCGATAAATGTCATTCCAGTATGTAATTATTTCTATTTCAGCTTCCTCTTATGACAATATTTCTCCATATTCATTATATAAAGTCAGCTGTAAAGTGTAATAAACTCATCTTCTCTTTTCCTTAGTTTGTTTGTATATATCCATATATATTGTTTAAACTGTTTTTATCTTTTATTGCATTTGCTATTCTGTATTCATAATTATATATTTCTTCTTTAATTTCCATTTGGACTAATTTCTTTTGTTTTATTTATAATGTCATAAGTTATTCTTTCCCCATTTCAATTTGTGCATTCCTCTCTCTTCTACGCAGCTCCTTCTTATTCTTAATACTCTTTTTAATATATTCATTCATCCAGGGTTGTTCCTTATCTCTCTCTCTCTCTCTCTCTCTCTCTCTCTCTCTCTCTCTCTCTCTCTCTCTCTCTCTCTCTCTCTCTCTCTCTCTCTCTCTCTCTCATGCACCGTCTACAGGATAAACTCTCCCCCAGTCTTTATGGTTTCCTCCCACAACGGAGCACACATCACTGCTTCGCTGAACTCTACACCCGTCTTTCTCCCACCAGTGTGGTCGCCTTCCTGGACCTCAAATCTGCCTTCGATATAGCCAACAAGGAAATTATTCTTGACCAGCTGGTGGACTTTGGAGTTCGGGGGAACATACTGAAATGGATACGGGGATATCTCTGCAACAGAACATCAAGTGTCCTTTTTAAAGGGTCGTGTAGCTCCTATGAACGGTTTGAACTGGGTACTCCTCAGGGGGGTGTGCTAAGTCCTTTTTTATTCAATATCCTTATGCATCGTCTACTCTCCCTCCTTTCTGTCATCCCCGGTACTACAGTTACCTGCTATGCGGACGACATATGCATCCACACGACCTCAACTCACGACCTTCAGCACATGCTCCATGATTTTTACGTGTCTGCTACCTCCTGTGGCTTTATTATCTCCCCAGAAAAAAGCAGGATTTTTACTTCACGCAACTGCAGAGCACTGCCCGCATTCGCCATGGGTGGTAATGTCATCCCTCACTGCACACAGTACACGTATTTAGGTGCACCAGTCCGGATCACCCCAGCTATACCTGCACGTCAACGAATTCATCCCTTTGTGAAGAGCCTTCTTGACCGTCTGGAGCCCCGCTTTGCACCTGTCAAGTGGCTTGCCAACAATGCTGCAGGAGTCTCCATCCCAGTGGCGAGGACCCTCTACATCCTACTACTTCGGTCAGTGGTTGACTATCTGTCTCCTGCCTTGTGTCAACTTCCTAGACCAGCTCTCGAGCCACTTGAAAAGTTCCAGAATCGAGTCATGAGATTTATCTTGGGATGTTCTCTCTCTACCCGTATTGTGAGTATGCAGTTGGAGCTCAACTTGCCCCCTCTTGTGGAGAGGATTTATGCCAATGTGTCCTATTTTACTGTTAAGTGTCTTCACTACCCCTTTCTTGCTCCGTACTTCTCTGCTGTCATGAGGACGTCCCTGGATCCAGACGCACCCAGGCTCCCACTTCGAGCAGGAGGTCATAACCTTATCAGGGTGGTGAGTGACATTCTCCGTGGCCTTGACATCGACCTGCCAGTGCAGGCGGCTGTCCCAGATTTACCACCCTGGCGTGTCCCCCTCCCCGCTGTCACATACACACCGACCTCGAAGGATGTCTATCCCCCCTTGCAGAGACAGTTAGCTCTGGAGACTATCGCTGATGTATCCACGTCTGTCCCTACAGCACACCACGTCTATGTTGATGGTTCTGTGCAAGCAGATGGGAGGGCGGCATGTGCTGTGTTTTCCCCCACCATGGAGCCGCCTGTGCCGGCTGATTCATGGATTGGCCGTAGACTACCCACCTCGTCGAGCTCCACCTACTGTGAACTGAATGCCATCTTGGATGCCGTGACTCTCCTTGTTCGACGACGAGTGAATGGGGTAATAATTTGTGACTCCCAATCGGCCCTACAAGCCCTATCCTCGCCAAGACCTATCTGTGGCCATGCTGTGGGAGATATACTATGTCACCTCGTGGCCGCTCGGGATGCTTCTCTTGTTGTGTCGTTTGTATGGACTCCATCCCACATTGGGCTGACTGGCAATGACACAGCGGATCGTCTTGCCAAGGCGGCCTGTATGCTGGATGGGCATGCTGTGGACGCTGAGCCCTCCCTCCGATGCCTACGTAACATCATCTACTCAGCTGGGTTTGCCATGACGGTCCAGCGCAGGGACACGGAGAGGGCCAACAGTGTGTCCATACAGCACCATGATCACTTTCTTCACAGTCGCTACAAGTATCGCAGACGCGGGTTAATGGTGCGGAAAAACAATGTAGTTAGTGCTCGGCTCAGAATGGGGTATCGGCCTTTATAGCAGGTCTCCCAGACTCTAGATATGCCACAGTACACCTCCTGTAAATTATGCCACCGTCCTAATGCTAACACTCTTGACCACTATTGTCTTCAGTGCCCCACAGTGAGAGATGTTTTACCACGAGGCCAGAACTTAATACAGATCTACTCATTTTTACTTAATGATGACAACCTTGATGTTATTCTTGCTCGTTATCCTCACTTTGGTGGCCATTAATTATATTGAATTATACATATAGTTTCTGTATGTTGCTGTATAATTCTGTTTGTGCATTCTGCGTTTCTCTGAGCTTTACTTTTGCATATAATGTACTCTGTGCTGCCATACTGTGAGTTGTGTGTTAGTATTCAGCAATGTTTTATCAATGTGTACACCTCCCTGTAAACTATGTTCAATTCTTGGTTTTGTATCCATTTGAAGCATTATTTGTATGAACTCATGTAATGTCTGACGCCTTGGCGCAATAAATTAATAAAATAAAAATAATCTCTCTCTCTCTCTCTCTCTCTCTCTCTCTCTCTCTCTCTCTCTCTCTCTCTCTCTCTCTCTCTCTCTCTCTCCTCTCTCTCTCTCTCTCTCTCTCTCTCTCTCTCTCTCTCTCTCTTTCCAGCTTTCTCTTAAATAGAGCAGTTAATTTTTCAATATTTTTTCTTATAACTTGGCTGATCCAATTGGTGTACAATATATTTATGTAGCTTATATTTTACTGCTTCTACGTACTTACCTAATGAGGTATCATCCGTCTTGTAATATTTCCTCTGTGTCCATTTGTTGCTGCCATAATGTTTCCCTAAGTCACTGAAATTGAATTGGATTTGTATTAATTTATGATCAGACAGAGCATAGACTTGCTGGCATTCATCAATAACCATATTTTTGTACTTGTTACACAGACTGTAATTTCCAATGACAAAATCTATTGCTCATTTTGTTCATTTCTCCTCCATGTTTATTGACCACTATAGTCCTAATCAATAATTAACACTTATCAAGCTATAATTATCCATCCCGTCTAGTATTGTCTGACCATTAATATATATTATTTTTTTTTTTGTGTGGCCTAATGAAACCAGTGTGTGACCGTTAATCTCCTAATATCATCAGTTTATCATTCCCTACATTTTCAACATATGATTCTATATCTTCTTTTATTCTTTTAATTCTTCAGGTGTCATCTACTATAAAATACACTAAAATGATATTTTTCATATATCCATGAATACTTCTTTTAACATGCAAAATAATCATATAATTAGTTTTTATTGTCTGTATTATACATTTTCCCTAATGCATGTCTTCACGTTTTCTGCACTTTCCTGTGGTCAGTCACGTTTTTCCTGTCGCGAGTGTCATTCATCCACATCCACCAATTTACATTCTCGTACTTGTCACCTCTATGTAATATAATTAATCTTCCAGCTTTTTTAACTTTTAATTCCATCATAGTATCCCAAGTTAGTACATTTCCCTGAGTTATATTATTTTCTATTTGCGATAGAGTTTCACTCAGCCTCATTAAGCAGTAAATTTCTTCCAATAATTTGTCTAATTCTACCATTTTTAGTTTTATGAGACCCTGTACATATATTACTATGATTTCAAAATCTTCAATCTCTTTAAATTTGTGGTTTTCTTGTCATTCTTAACACTTTTACTAGATTGAACGGTATTTAGTATCTAAATATATAACTTTTCCTTTTCTTATTATCTTCTTTTTTTCTGCTAAGTCTTCTATTAGCCTTTTATTTTCCTCTCACTTTGTGTCACATTTGATGCAAATTTGTTTCTTCTGATTTCCAAATAGGTCATCCTTCAACTTGGCATTTGTTATCATGTCCTATTTGCCTTAAACCAAATTCAGAGTTACTACCACTGGTCTGGTCTTATTGATTTGATTTCTTCCTATCCCAATAACTTTTATCAGTCAGGTAATCATGTACCTGAATTTTGTTACTAATTCTGAATCTTGTTGCTGATTATATCATCACATATTTGTATATCATCCAGTTCTATGTCTACTCCTGTCTCTTTTCTGATCCTGGTAGGTTAAATATAACAATATTCTTCTTCTTCCTCCTTTCTTCACATTTTGCCATAACTCTTTCTACTGTTTTGTCTTCATTTACGTTACTATCTTCCTGGCATCTAAAATATTGATTCTATCCACTAAACTTTCAATGGTATTAATTAGCTCTTGAATTAGTTTTTGCTGATCTTTCTTATCTTCCTTGATATTCATGTGCTCCCCATATATTCCTCTAGCTCGTGGCTTGCAGAAAAAAAAAATTGCATAATAGGCAATTACATCAAATGGAGCTTGTTAGCAAGCTAAAATGCCCGCCCCACAATTATAAAAGAAAATAAATAAATAAATATTTCTTCTTCAAAGAAAGCAATAATGACCATGAAAATTACAATAATATTGACAATCCTAATAATGATACACAATATGGCAATTGGTCATTTTAAACAGTGAACTATGCCTATAGCAAATATACTGAGAAAATAGATAAACTAAACTCGAATGTCAAACTTAGAATTTTTTTTTTCATAATTTGTTTAATCATATTGTTATTTATAAAATAACACACCATCTCTGTAATGTCAATAATACTATCACACCTGAACTCGTTTAGACCCCTACATTCCATTATGTAGTGACACAGAGTATGAGATTTAACATGACTACATAATTTACAAGGGACACCATCAGTTTCTTTAGCATATTGCCAGTATTATTTATATCCAAAACGTAGTCTCATCATAAATGCATCATATTTTGGTGAAGCTTTGCCATATGAAAAATATGCATTATTCATAGCTATATCATAATGTTTCATGCTTTTGCTACCATTGTACAAAATAGCCCCAGCAGTATTCAATTCCCATTTTTTCCTGACTTTTAGTTCTTCAGATTTTATTCTTTTAATGCTCATAGTACAATCATATTCTATGATTTCTTTTTCACAACCCTGCTGGCCAAATTATCTGCAACGTCATTTAGATAAATATCACAATGGGAAGGTATCCGCATAAAAGTTACGTCACATCCATGTGATTTTATATCAATCAAATCAATCAAATCAAATCAAAACATTTATTTCCATTTTGTACAATGGTTATTCAACATTAATAGTAACTTATAAGTAGACATGTAATTAAACTAATAAATAAGAGGGTTAGACATATAGTTAAATTAAATGTAGCTTTCATAGAAAATAATAATGCTGTAATAAAAATGTTAACAGTAATGTTAATAATAAAGTAGTAAGTATGCCACTAGATACAGGATCGTTATTATCGGCATCATTTCCATATTTGTTTCCTTACAATGAGAATAATTAGTTCTTAATGAGCAGCAACTATTTGTCCAAAAGAAAACTATATAGTTTGCCTTTGAAAGCTGTGAAGGAGGATGCATTTTTAAGATGCTCTGGAATATTATTCCAGAGTGTTGGCCCTTTGATAGTGATCATCTTTGAACCTGCTTCTGTGTTTGTTCTGTGAATAAAGAGCTCACTGCTCTGTCTTGTGTTGGTCCCCCTTATATCCCTGACTGTTTTTAAATCAAATAGCCAGCTAGGATAATGATGGTCCAAAATTTTGAATACAAAAACATAAATAGCATAAGCGACCTTATTTTCTGCCCGCAGCCACCCAAGTTTATTGAGAGCTGGTGTGATGTGGTCATATTTTCTTATTCCTCCCAGGGCAACTCGAGCTGCAAAATTAATAAGCTTCTGTATTCTGTTTATCTGAGTCTTAGTGGTAGATCCCAAAACAGTTGTGCAGTAATTAATGTGACTTAGGGCTAGAGATTCAACAACAGTTATTCGAGTGGTAGTCTCAAAATTGTCTTTTATACGTGATAAGTACATTAATGTTCATGTAACCTTTTTGCATACTTTATCTATGTGGGAATCAAACAACATGTAGTTATCAAAGTGAATTCCTAGGATTTTGACTGTTTTGCTAGGTGTGATAATATTGTCGCAAAAAATAATTGTTGTGTTTTCTGGAATTTGTGCTGTGTGGAACCTTGAATCAATAAATATGCACTGTGTTTTACTTTCGTTAATTAACGGCCCAATTTCTTGGAAATAGGTTTTAATTTTTGACAGAGTGTTTTCTGCTCTTAAAGTTAGCTCTGGGAGGTTATTAATATCACCACTAAGGAGTAGTTGAGTGTCATCTGCATATTGTACGACTAGACAGTCAGAAATGAAAGAAGATAGATCATTTACGTAAATGGAGAAGAGGATAGGACCAAGTACTGATCCCTGTGGAACACCAAATGATACATCTTTTGGCACAGAGATAATGTTGTTAAGACGTATGGACTGTTTACGATTAGATAGATACTCGCTAAACCAGCTTGGATCAATATTTAAGTTAATACATTTACTTAAAAGAATTTCATGGTTTACACTGTCGAAGGCTTTTGATAAGTCTAACAAAATTAGTAAAGATATTTTTTTCATATCTATATTATTATATATACTATTCGTAACTTTAAGCAGTGCAGTTTCCGTCGAGAGTTTTGGTCTGAAACCATGTTGGCTAATCGTTAGTAGTCTATTTGATTCTAAATATGACATAAGTTGGCATGCAACAATTTTTTCTAATATTTTAGAGAAAATGGGTAGCAGGGAAATGGGACGATAGTTTGTCACATCTTCTCTGTCCCCCTTTTTATGCAGAGGTATTACATGTGACATTTTCCAAGAGTCAGGAAACTTTTTAGTAACAATGGAAGTGTTCATAATAGTTAGAATATAGGATGCAATCATGGGTAGAGCATCTTTGATGAACTGAAATGGTATACATTTCCTACAGTTTAATACTAAATCATCAGAAATAGGCATTTTAGTATTCAAGACAAATAAAGCACTCTGACAATCAATAAATGCAAATACTTTTTTTTCTTTTCTAATACATAATTAAGCCCTATATATATAGCATAAAGTTCAGCAAAGATAGAGGAATTTTTATCAGCAATTCTTTTGGATATTTTTTCTTCTACACCAATGCAATATTAAAAAAATTCTCTAACTACAACACCACATCCTGCTCTATTTCCAATAACAGAACCATCACAGTACATATGTATAGTATTTTCCCAGGGGTATTGAAATTTTTTTAGTGAATATTTGTTGTAATTCATATGGACAAGTATCCTGCTTCTTAAAGTTAAATTTATCAATTCTAATTGATACATTTTCCATCAAACAAGGTTTTAAGTAAACATTTTGAGACACTGGTACACAATATTCTACAACATCATAAACATCCAATATATTGCAAAGCTTTTTGGTACATAAATTAACCTTAAAACTTTTAGAATAACCTGATCTAAAATGATCAACAGAAGACTTTAGATAGGCATCATCACGCCTAGTGAGTCGTAAAACAGATACGGCAGTCAACTCCCGAACCCTGTGAACTATGCTCGGAATATTTAATTCCAATTGCGTTATATTTATTCTTGTTGTCCTTGGACAACCAAGTACAATCCTCATTCCAAAGAAGTTCTAATGACTTAAGGTCCTTCTCTGAATAAGTTACCAAAACCGGAGCAGAATAATAAATAATGCTCCTTACTGTGCTTAAGTACACTGACCTTAAAACAGGTACACCAACACCATTAACCCTGTTTGATAACATTTTCAGAGGTTTCAGCCTTGCCATACATATATTCTTTACATAACCAATTATGTTCCTTAACATTGTTATGAAAACTAACATAGATGCCACGGTATTTATAACTGCTTACTTTCTATAATTTTATTTCGTGTAACCAGAACTTCTTTCCATGCAGATCTTGCAGATCCATAACATTCTTTTATTCATTTTTTTTACTTTTTTCTTTTGGTCCTGAATCAAGTTGTACAAATAATTGCTTTCCTCTTCACATCCTATGTGGAACCACTTCAGACATACATCATGACACTTCACTGCATGATGTGTGTTCTGTATCATTCTCTGTTTGCATCTTCCACACTCTAAAAGTCTTTTTTTGTCCCTCCTGTTCTCTTCCATGCTGATTTCGCATCGTTGGATTCCGTCAAGCATATTATAGTCACCACATTCTATGCATTTCTTTTTCCTTACCTTTTTTTTACTTTTTGTGGTTTATACCCTCCTGTAGAAGGCTTCACCTCCTCCCTGGCGGGTCTTAAGTTTATTTAAATTTTCTTCTTTACTTTTTATTTATCTCTCTCACACCTTGAAAGGCTCATTTATAGTAAAGAGTTCGATATCATAGCATTTTTCAAATAAGTATGTTTTCAGCTTTTTCTTAAATTGCACCACATCTTCACTGAGTAGCACTGATAATTCATAATATAATCTTGGAGCACTATATGGATAGGTTCTGCTACCAATATCTCGATTAGATCTTGGTTCATGCAGTCTATATTTGTCATTTGCATGTCTCACTGTGATGTTTGTTCCAAGTTCAAAAGGGACTCAATACTCAAGTAAGTATCTCGGTTCTCCGGTCTTAATTGTCTTGTAGGTTAGCAAACAGATTTTGTATACAATTCTTACCTTTATCGGCAGCCAATTTAGCTGGCTGACGTAGTTATAAGCATAAAACTTTCAAATATTCACCGTGATGACTGGAATAAGGTTTAAACATTTGCATATTTGTTATATTGATAGACTGGGGTGCCTGTGGCACGATGTTTCCGTATAACTATTTGTAATAGTCATTCTATGACATATATGTCTAGAACTTACGTCACCCATTCCAGGAAAGCTTCTACATAGGTAAAAATCACACAAATGTATTTATGATTAATAACTAAAAAGAAAGATGAAAGCGAAAGACCCACCATTGATATTTGAGAGATGAGAGACACCACCATTTCTTAGTTCTGTAGTGCTGCTGTATAAACACCCCAAAAATTATCCTATTTAAGGTACGTAACTATCCTAATTTACGTTAAGCTAGCTAGGTTAGTTTGGTAAAACTTTATTTTTCGTCTAGCGATTAAACAATGGTAGGCTTTTTTCGCCCTCCCTATTGCTAATAATTAACCATAGATTTATTTGATTGAATAACTTTTCCAGGAGTGGGTAACGCGAATTTTGGAGATTCGTGTCAAAGAATTACTATTTGATGGTCATAAATACGGGTCATGGAAGGGGAGCATAAAACCAAATATTCTTCTTCTTCTTCTTCTTCTTCTTCTTCTTCTTCTTCTTATTATTATTATTATTATTATTATTATTATTATTATTATTATTATTATTATTATTATCATTATTATCATCATTATTATAATTGTTGTTGTTGTTGATAAAGTTGGAGTGAAATGCACTGCTAATCGAAAAAAATATATAAATTCTTTGGTATAATTACTCTATAGTAACTAGAGTACTATCTCAAACTTCCTCATGACCCCACAATTGAGAGACAGGACCAAATCGTGAATATATTCCCAGTTGGTAGAATATTAAATGTAAACAAAGCCAAACAAAACAAAATTTAAGACGTAAGACTTGGAACAAATTTGTGTGTTAGAAGATGTCGGAGATTGTGGAGGAACACGATGTCAAAATAAACATCCGAGGCACTGTTCACACGCCAAAGAAAAATGAAGTCATCTTCAATCCCGAAATGAAAGTGAACAGGTAAGTTATTCTGGATTCAAGTAGGGGGTAGATCTAACGAGATTCAATCCATATATCTGTGTTGCTGTAACCCAATTCTTTATGGAGGCGGAGCCGAGCTTAAAGATGAACTGTGTCTACAACTAATATTAGTAATGTTGAGGCTGAGGAAAAATGGTGGCACACTATTGGTGTTGGCACTGCTTACTGGGATGAGGCCAAGTGCTCACCTCATGAAATAGTATTGGTTAAGATTTCTTTTATAGACCCATATTTGAAGCCCTAAATACCTTACAAGGGTGAGTTTAGGTGTTTATACATCTGCACTGCACATTTCAGTAAGTGGTGGCATCACCGATTTCTCGGGAAGGCTGGAAGGGGTGCATAAAACGAATCTTAGTCGTAGTATTTTTATAACATTTTGTCTAAAGCTCACGTCACCCTCTCCCGGAAATATGTTACTTTGGTTAAACAACGCTAATAAATTTATGGTTAATTATTAGAAATTAGCAAAACCAGAGAGGGGCCATTGTATTCCAGAGAGATGAGAGCGATGCTGCCAATTTCCGAGTGGCCCACGCTATTGTTTAAACACCCAAATTTTCCCACTTCAGTTACCGTACATAACTAACTAACCAAACCAAGGATGACCTAATATAACCAAGGTCAGGTTGGTTAAGTAGGTCATTTAGTTACATATTTTAATAGGGTAAATTTGGGGGTTTGTACAGCAACGTGACTCATTTTAGAATTGGTGGTATCCGTCTTGTCTGTCAGATATACAACGGCCCCTCTTTGATTTTGTTAGTTAATCATAATTTTTTTTTTATTTTTATGAGTGTGACACCAGGTCGGGCCAAAAAAACTAATAAAATAAAACTGCCCTCATCAGGCCTAAGCACAAAAAACACATAAAATAAAGAGAAATAGAGATGGAGAGTGTAGTGATTTCTCAGATGTGAAGGGATAGTAAGAGATGTGTAATGAATATCCAAGAACATTCAGTGTTGATGTTGGCATAGAAATAGAACCATAATTGAAGGAAGACTTAACATCGATTCTGTTCTGGACAGTCCTATTTAAGTCCAAAAGATCTTAAGCTGTAGTATCGCAATGGGCGGCTGTTGCCATAAGCCAACCTACTACATGTAAAATTGCTTTATATTTACCAAATAACCGTTTTCCAGGAGTGGATTGCGTGAGTTTATGATATATGTGTCAAAGTATTTGACACATATTTGATGATGTATAAATGTTAGTAATGGTTGGATGCATAAAGCGAATCTTAACCGAATTTACGGTACATCACAAATTCTAAGTTAATGGAATAAGAGAAAGAGAGAAATTATCTGTGGAAGACAGAGGTTGCTCAGCCCCACAATTGGATAGAACCCACCCATAGCATAGAGTAGAAATCAACAAAAGTGATTTTTATTTCTCTACATTTGAGCAATAAAAAATGAAAAGTCCCTTTTTAAAAACCACTACACTAAAGCAAAACTGGGGATCCCAGAACTACCTTGCAGAAGGCAGAGCTCAATGATTGATTTCACAGCATCCTAATGAGGTGTTTCCCAAACACTCATCTCTTATTTTTCTTTCTCATCTGACAAGTCAAAACACTCCCCATCTATGTTTCTCTTTGCCTGATGAGGCAATTTTTATTGCCCGTCATGGTGTCACACTCAAAAAAAAAAAAAAAAAATGAGCTAAATCGTTTTCATTAGAACAGCATAAAGCTGGGTGCTTGTCTTTGCACCACATATTCTCATATATTGACCTGGATGACTTCTTCATTCACCACCACTGTTGTGTTTGTGTTTTTGAAGGGGAGGCTTCCTGTAGTAAAGTCTATGCTCTTACCTGTCAGGGTGAAGCATGCATACTAAAATACAATATATATTTTTCACTAAATATAAGGCAATTTGTCTTTTGAGAAGTTTGCGGGCACATCATCAAAGAATAGCCTCAACGTATTCCCTGCGTGTCGTAAAAGGTGACTAAAAGTGGACGGGGCGGGGGGACTAGGAAACCCCCACCCCTTGTATCAACCTCCTGCGAGACGTCAAAAAAGAAAGGGAGTAGAGGGGAGAATAACTTCTCCCCAAACTCTAGTTTTGGGGGTGTCTAAATGTGCGTGGTTGTAGTACGATATAGAGCAAAAGATGTGAGATTGAATATATGTTTGGTAGGAGGAGGATGGATGTATTGGCATTGTGTGAGACGAAGATGAAAGGAAAAGGAGAAGTGGCATTTGGTGATGTGACAGGTAGGGTGTCTGGGGTTGAAAGGGGGAGAGCGAGAGAAGGTGTAGCATTATTGCTGAGTGACTGGATGGTAAATCAGGTAGTGGAATGGAAAGAATTGTCATCTAGGCTGATGTGGGTGAGGGCTAGGATAGGAAGGGAATGTTGGGCTTTTGTTAGTGCGTATGGGCCAGGATGTGAGAGAAGTGAGGAAGAGCGGGATGAATTCTGGAATGAGTTAACTAGATGTGTGGATGGTCTGAGTAGAAGGAACTGTGTAGTTGTGTTGGGTGACTTGAATGCCAGAGTGGGTGATGGAGAGATAGAAGGTGTTGTAGGAATGTATGGGGTACCAGGTGGGAATGAGAGTGGCGAGAGACTGTTAGATATGTGTGTGGAGCAAGAGTTGGTGATAGGTAATAGTTTATTTAAGAAGAAGTTAATAAATAAGTATACATGGATGAGAGTGGCAAATGGAAGAGTGAAAGAAAGAGCATTGATGGATTATGTTTTGGTAGCAAAGAGCATGGTTGGTAGAGTGAAAGATGTACATGCATTCAGGGGTGTGGCTGCTGGGATGTCTGATCATTTTTTGATTGAAGCAAAAGTGGTAGTAGTAAAAGAGTGGGGAAGTAGTGTGGTGGGATGTAGAAGGGAAATAGTGAAGGTGGAAGAGTTGAAAAAGCCAGAGAAGAGACAGGAATATCAGGACAGGTTGAGAGTGGCATATGACAGGGTGAAAGAAAGAGAACTTGGGGAGCTAGGGGAGGAATGGGGGTTGATGAAAGAATGTTTTGTGGGACATGCAAGTGATGTGTGTGGAAAGAGGTTTGTTGGAGGTGGCATGAGGAGGGGCAGTGAGTGGTGGAATGAATGGGTGAAAATGAAGGTGGAAGAGAAAAAGAGGGCTTTTGAGGAATGGCTGCAATGTATAAGTAGGGAGAAGTATGAAAGATATAGGGAGAAAAATGTGGAAACCAAGCGGAAGGTAGAGGAAGAGAAGAGGTTGGCAAATGTTAGGTGGGGATAGGATTTAATAGGTCATATGAGGAGAATAAAAAAAAGTTTTGGAAAGAAGTGAAGAGAGTAAGGAAGGGTGGATCGAGGATGGAAGAGACAGTGAAAGATGTGAATGGACAGATGTTAAGAGGGAACGATGCAAGGAAAAGATGGGCAGAATATTTTGAGTGCTTGCTGAATGTTGAGGAAGATAGAGAGGCAGCTATAGTGGCAGTGGGAGGGGTTCAATGGCCAGTAATGGGAGATGAAAATGAGAGAGAGATTACAAGAGAGGAGGTGAAAAGGGCTTTGTATGAAGCGAAAGCAGGTAAAGCACCTGGAATGGATGGTGTGAGAGCGGAGATGTTGAAAGAAGGGGGTGTGACTGCATTGGAATGGATAGTGAGAGTGTTTAATATATGCTTTATGTTGTCATTGGTGCCAGTGGAATGGGTGATTGCCTGTATAGTGCCCCTATACAAAGGTAAGGGAGATATGTATTAATGCAGTAATTTTAGGGGTGTAAGTTTGTTGAGTGTGGTAGGAAAAGTGTATGGTAGGATACTGGTTAATAGGATTAGGGATAAGACAGAATATGTGATCGCGGAAGTGCAGAGTGGTTTTAGGAGAGGTAGAGGTTGTATAGATCAGACTTTTATAATTGGGCAGTTATGTGAGAAATATTTAGCAAAGGGTAAGGATGTGTATTTTGCATTTTTGGATCTGGAGAAAGCATATGATAGAGTTAATAGAGAGGCTATGTGGAATGTTTTGAGATTATATGGAATTAATGGTAAATTGTTGCATGCAGTGAAGAGTTTGTATGAGGGCAGTAGAGCTTGTGTTAGGGTAGGGAATGAAGAGAGTGAGTGGTTTCCAGTGAGTGTGGGACTGAGACAGGGATGTGTGATGTCACCATGGCTGTTCAATTTGTATATTTATGGAGTTGTAAGAGAGGTGAATGAGCGAGTGCGTGGTCGAGGTTTGAGAATGGTAGATGGGGATGATAACGAGTGGGAGCTGAATCAGTTGCTGTTTGCAGATGATACTGTGGTGGTGGCAGATTCAGAGGAGAAGCTGTGTCAGTTAGTGTCAGAATTTGGAATGGTGTGTGAGAGAAGGAAGTTGCGAGTGAATGTGGGAAAGAGTAAGGTTATGAGGTGTACAAGAAATGAGGATGGGGCTGGATTGAATGTTATGTTGAATGGAGAGACACTTGAGGAGGTTAATCACTTTAAGCATTTTGGCTCGGTTATAGCTGCAAATGGTGGAGTGGAAGCATATGTGTGTCACAGAGTGAATGAAGAATGTAAAGTGTTGGGTGCATTGAAAGGAGTGATGAAGAATAGAGGATTGGAAATGAATGTTAAGAAAGTTTTGTATGAGAAAATGGTTGTGCCAACTGTGATGTATGGATCAGAGTTATGGGGTATGAAAGTAAGTGAGAGACAGAAACTAAATGTGTTTGAGATGAAATGCCTGAGGAGTATGATTGGTGTATCTTGATTGGATAGGGTTAGGAATGAAGTGGTGAGAGCAAGAACGGGTGTGAGGAGAGAAATTGCAGCCAGAGTAGATATGAATGTTCTGAGATGGTTTGGCCATGTGGAAAGGATGGATGATGAAAGGCTGCTGAAAAAGGTGATGAATGCGAGAGTTGATGGGAGAAATGCAAGAGGGAGGCCTAGGTTTGGATGGATGGATGGAGTAAGGAGAGCCCTGAATGATAGGAGGATGGATGTGAGGGAAGCAAGCGAGCGTGCTAGGAATAGGAATGAGTGGCGAGCGATTGTGACGCAGCTCTGATGGGCATCTGCTGTTACCACAGGGCTGCATCTTACAGAGGTAGCCCTGTGGTAGGGGCAGTAAGAGGAGTTGGCAGTTGTGAAGTGACACAGGTTGTGGAAGAGCCGGGAGGATGGGCTGTGGCACTCCAGCAGTGCCATCTGAACGGTCGCTAGCTCCCTCGTCATTGCCTATAGAGCAAAGTAATCCCCCTATTTGTTTTCCTTTCTTGATGTCGGCTACCCCCCAATTAAAGGGGGAAACAGCCAAGGTAGATTGATATATATATATATATATATATATATATATATATATATATATATATATATATATATATATATATATATATATATATATATTATATATATATATATATATATTAACCAATTAAGCACATTACATATGTGAAAACATGAATAATTTTTTACCCTGACCGGAACTCGAACCTAGGCCTTATAATATATATATATTATTCAAGACATGATGTAACCCGATTTTCAGCGTAATTTGGAACACACCTAATTACTGTAAGCACCTATGTATCCCACCAATGGTAATGCAGTGGTAAAGTTTCTCCCTTTTCCATACATACCACTATCTCTAATTTCACTGCCATGGCGATGGCTTCCCTTTTCTTTGAAGCACTGCCATCAAAAGAATCTGCTTTATACTTGGGAGACATAATATAGTCCAAAACTTATAAAAAAAGAAGCAATTTATGGGAGATGCGTCGTTATCACGGAACATTGTGACTTGAGGTCTTCGTTAAGCCAGCACCCCTGTGTATACATACATATATATGCTCCCCTGCTTACGAACATTTTGCAGATACAAACAAAACCTACCTTTTATCTAACTATGTATTAATGTATGTATTACTGTACTGTACTGTATTATTATACACTGTATTATTATTTCTGTATCAAAACTCATTAATTCTGTATACTTTATGTTTTATTTGAAGTTAAGTGTTTTTAGCCCAAGCACTGTACAGTACTACATATGTATGTACTGTACAGTACTTATTTTACCCAAACACAACCTACGAACAATTGTACTAAGGAATGGACCTCTGGAACCTAACTCTTTCGTAATTTGGGGAGTGTCTGTGTACACATATATTTTATTTTAATTTAAATATCAAAACTTCCAAATATAGTATTGCCATGATGTAATATATTTATTTTATATATACAGATCACTTGTGTTATGTGCATTAGCTGCTTACTGTGAATCAGGGAAATGTCTCAATGATACAATCAGATGTTTAGATGCCCTGGGAGCCACGGGTGTCTCTGGCTTGTCCTGGGCCCGCCATGTTTCAAAGGTATGCTTAGTCTTTTTCAATACTAAAGGGATGTTCAATATATTTTTTATTTCTCTACTGTTGTCCATCCTACTCTACAGACTCACAGAGTACTGTTCCCTCTAGGTAAAGAAAATAAAGTAACCATCGTGTTTCCATTTTAACATGGATACTGTTGCTTATGGGCGTGTGAAAATTTGGATACCTCTTAATGTAAAAGGATATGCTGTAATTGCATGGAGAAGTGAGTAGAGTAAGACAGTAGTTAATCTATTTTGTATAGTTTCCTTCTAAATTTGAAAGTGCTAGAGATGCTTATATTGCCTTATCCAAGGCATTACAAAATAAACAGAGAACATTTGAAAACCTGTTTTTTATAAATGTCAATTTTGTGTGTAGGCACCTCTGATTTTTTATCTTGTGCTGTAGTAGGCGATTTGTATTGACTTGTTATTAATATCCTGGATGACACCCTTTTCTTTAAGGAAAAGAGAATTGCTGTTATCAGTTGCTTATGAAACGTCCTTTACTTGTATCTGTGGAATAATAATAATAATAACAATAATACATTAATGATAATAATAATAATCTTTGATTTTTATATTTTGTCTTACTAATTTATAAAATCAGCTTTTAAAAGAATATTTCACCTATGCAGCAATGTTTAATGTCAATAGGTAAAGTTACATCTTTCTTCTCCATGCCAATTATCTGTAGCATAATTTTGTTTGCAGTCTGTATGAAAATTTCAATAATAATTTTAAACTTTCCTCTTGGGGAATTCTTGGAGTAATGATATTTGCCATGTACAGTGGTTGTTTTTGTTCACCATGCATTATGCTTTTGATTGTAGTTGTAGAGTGGCTTTTTTCATTTAACCTCCTTATGACTGGAATTGCATCACTTGCACAGTGCTTAGTATGCTTTGACGACTCGGCTAAGATACTTAAAGTAAATGTGAAATAGTGATGCACAGAACCTCCCCTACTTACGAACAATCGAGTTACAAACATTCAAAGATAAGAACAAAAACCTACCCATTATCTACCCATGTATTAATGTATGTGTTACTGTGGTGTATTATTGCATTATTATTATTGTATTATAATTCATTAATACTGTATACTTTATGTTTTATGTAGTAGTTAAGTGTATTTAGCGTAAGTACTGTACTTTACTGAATATATATGTACTGTACAGTACTAAATATGTATGTACTGTACAGTACTTTTTTAACCTAAACACAACATAAGAACAATTCTACTTCTGTAACCTAACTTGTTCGTAAGCTGGGAATGTCTGTTATGTATGAGTTATTTTAGATGTGCTTACAAATATTATGTTTTCGTAAGTGTTATGAGCTGATGACTTGATTTCAAGCCTTCCTTTTTTATAAGGGAGGCATATTATATTAGATGGAAGATCTTATTTACATTATATTATTTTTTTATTCTATGAATATATGTATCTTCACTTGGTAGAGTAAATGTTGATGCTTTTGACGTTTTCAAGAATTTGTAGATGTCCTCTTCCATGTTTAGAGAACTTCTAACTTGTAAAATTCTTCCTCCTTTATAATGTCAACACTGTGCTTTTAGATAATCTTAGGAGACATCTCATCTCTTTCTTGTTTTCAATATACAAAGAGATTGCATGACTGATATGATTTTTGTGGTGTGACTAAGTCGTGGATGTATAATATGGTTTCACACAAAATGTTGTTATCAAAATTTTAGATGGGGGACTTACTGACACAATGCTCTTCTGATCATGCATAGAAAAAAACATTGAGAAGAAGAAAAAATAGAGGTTTAAGGACAAGGCAGGAATTATACTATGATACAAATAAAATTCTTTCAGGCTGGAAGAATAGCCGAAGTAATGAAGACCTAGAGATCTGGCATATTATGCCCTGAGATGACGATAGATCCACTTTGTGAAGGAAGATAGGTTATAAGACTTAAGAAAAACAGAAGGAGCAAGAGAGTTCCAGAGTTTAGAGGTGCATTGGAAGAAGCAGTTGCTGCACCAACCTGTCTGTGAGCTACAAATCTCCACACACTACCTGTGAGGCAAGGCTGCTTGGCGAGTCTTATGTGCCCTCGGCAGCTGTGGAGGGATGCAGCTCATCAGAGCTGCGATAGCAATAGTAACAATAGAAAAGAGAAAGGGATGACACCTTACGGCAAAGAGAGAGAGGATCAATATTAGAAGTAAGAGAAAGGTCATTGATGAGGCTTATTGCCTTAAATTTAACTCTATCAAGGAGATAATATAAGAAGAAGCACAACAGATGTGCAAGCATTATTCTGAAAGGGATGTATAAAACCTTTATAGATCTGAAGTAACTGAAAAGAGGAAAAGAAATGTCGAAACAAAAGAGAATCCCCAATTTATTAGTTGCAGATTTAGAAACTTTCATTATGAGACCCCCCCAAGGAAAAGTTATAGGCTATCTGAATTCTTAATATGTTAATAGAATTAAGAGGGTAAATTTTGTTAGTTTCAAAGACAGAAGAGTTATCAGGAGGAAAAGAAGATTAAAAGATAGCCAGAAACTGTGTCTTTGAAGCATTATATTTGAATAAGTTGTTGGTGCTTCACTCAGATACTCTCTGTAAATCGGATTTGAGAGTTGAAGAAAGAGTGATATGAGGCTGATTTCTAGTAGCAGATGAAGATTGTGAAGAAAAGGCAGAGGTAAAATGAAGGGTAGAATCATTGGCAAAGGTGTGGAAAAGAGAGGATGATGGGGACTGGAGATCATTGATGAAAAGAGGAAATGAGTAGGTGAAAGAAAAGAGCCCTGTGGAACACCATTGGTAATTGGGAATATGCTTGATGTTTCACTGTCAACAACCACAGATATGAAGCAGTCAGAAAGAAAAGAGAGCAGAGAAATGGGTAAACCCATAAGCAGGAAGACTGGCCAGTAAGAGTGTTGTGCCACCCTCTATCAAAAGCTTTGAGTTATCGAGGGCAATGACAAAGAATACTCCATAGTTCTTCAGAGAAGATGACCATTCATTAATGTGATAGGACAGGTCACCAGTGTATATTGCTATGCTGAAGCTGTACTGGTGATCGGAAATAAGCAAGTTAGAATCAAGATGGTAGAAGTGATAAATGAGCAAAAATTTTGAATACTTTTGCGTTAGCAGAGGTTAGGGCAATTAGTTGGTAGCTGGAAGGAATAAAATGGTCACACTCTTAAGATTAAACTGAACTAGAGGGTGCTTCCAAGATGAAGGATAGATACTGGTTTAGAAAATGAGGCAAAAAAGATGGCAATGAACAGGAGCCAGTTCATCTGCAAGCTCCTTGAGGAACCATGCATGGAGATCATCGGCTCTAGATGCCTTGTTTTATCTGTAGAGAGCGAAGAACCTTATTGACTTTGCATGAAGAGAGAATAAGAGAGGGCATAGGGTTAGAAAGGGGTAAAGTACGAGCAATACGTGCACTGGAACCGCTTACGGAAAAGTTGGCAGAAGAATGAAAGCCAAAGAGAGTTGCTGTATCAGTAAGAGAACAAGCTGTAGAACCCATCCATTCCATTTACCTTGCTGTTTCCCCCAATTTGGTGGGTAGCCGACATCAAAAAAAGAAACAATAAGGGGATTACTTTGCTCCATGGACAATGACGAGGGAGCTAGCGACCATTCAGATGGCACTGCTGGAGTGCCACAGCCCATCCTCCCGGCTCTTCCACAACCTGTGTCGCTTCATATGCCAACTCACCTACTGCCCCTACCACGGGGCTACCTCTGTAAGATGCAGCCCCGTGGTAACAGCAGATGCCCATCAGAACTGCATCACAATCACTTGCCACTCATTCCTATTCCTAGCACGCTCGCTTGCTTCCCACACATCCACCCTCCTATCGTTCAGGGCTCTCCTTACTCAATCCATCCACCCACACCTAGGCCTCCCTCTATCATTTCTCCCATCAACTCTCGCATTCATCACCTTTTTCAGCAGTCTTTCATCATCCATCCTCTCCACATGGCCAAACCATATCAGAACATTCATATCTACTCTGGCTGCCAATTATTTCCTCACACCCGTTCTTGCTCTCACCACTTCATTCCTAACCCTATCCAACCGAGATACACCAATCATACTCCTCAGGCATTTCATCTCACACACATTTAGTTTCTGTCTCTCACTTACTTTCATACCCCATAACTCTGATCCATACATCACAGTTGGCACAACCACTTTCTCATACAAAACTTTCTTAACATTCATTTCCAACCCTCTATTCTTCATCACTCCTTTCAACGCACCCAACACTTCACATCCTTTATTCACTCTGTGACTCACATCTGCTTCCACTCCACCATTTGCAGCTATAACCGAGCCTAAATACTTAACCTGATCAACTTCCTCAAGTGTCTCGCCATTCAACATAACATTCAATCCAGCACCATCCTCATTTCTTGTACACCTCATAACCTTACTCTTTCCCACATTCACTCGCAACTTCCTTCTCTCACACACCATTCCAAATTCTGACACTAACTGACACAGCTTCTCCTCTGAATCTGCCACCACCACAGTATCATCTGCTAACAGCAACTGATTCAGCTCCTACTCATTATCATCCCCATCTACCATTCTCAAACCTCAACCACGCACTCGCTCATTCACCTCTCTTACAACTCCATCAATATACAAATTGAACAGCCATGGTGACATCACACATCCCTGTCTCAGTCCCACACTCACTGGAAACCACTCACTCACTTCATTCCCTACCCTAACACAAGCTCTACTGCCTTCATACAAACTCTTCACTGCTTGTAATAGTCTACCATCAATTCCATATAACCTCAAAACATTCCAAATTGCCTTTCTATCAACTCTATCATACGCTTTCTCCAGATCCAAAAATGCAAAATACGCATTCTTACCCTTTGCTAAATATTTCCCACATAACTGCCTAACTATAAATATCTGATCTATACAACCTCTACCTCTCCTAAGACCACTCTTCGCTTCCACAATCACATTTTCTGTCTTATCCCTAATCCTATTAATCAGTATCCTACCATACACTTTCTACCACACTCAACTAACTTATACCCCTAAAACTACTGCATTCATACATATCTCCCTTACCTTTGTATAGGGGCACTATACAAGCAATGACAAATTCCACTGGCACCATTGACAACATAAAGTATATATTAAACACTCTCACTAATCATTCCAATGCAGTCACACCCCCTTCTTTCAACATCTCCACTCTCACACCATCCATTCCAGGTGCTTTACCTGCTTTCGTTTCATCCAATGCCCTTTTCACCTCCTCTCTTGTAATCTCTCTCTAATTTTCATCTCCTATTACTGGCACTTGATCACCTCCCACATTCAGCAAGCACTCAAAATATTCTGCCCATCTTTTCCTTTCATCGTTCCCTCTTAACATCTGTCCATTCACATCTTTCACTGTTTCTTCCATCCTCGATCCACCCTTCCTTACTCTCTTCACTTCTTTCCAAAACTTCTTTTTATTCTCCTCATATGACCTACTAAAATCGTGTCCCCACCTAACATTTGCCAACCTCTTCTCTTCCTCTACCTTCCGCTTGGTTTCCACATTTTTCTCCCTATACTGTTACACTGCATCCATTCCTCAAAAGCCCTCTTTTTCTCTTCCACCTTCATTTTCACCCCTTCATTCCACCACTCGCTACCTCTCCTCATGCCACCTCCAACAAACTTCTTTCCACACACATCACTTGCATGTCTCACAGAACCTTCTTTCATCAACCCCCATTCCTCCTCTAACTCCCAACCTTCTCTTTCTTTCACCCTGTCATATGCTACTTTCAACCTGTCCTGATATTTCTGTCTCTTCTCTGGCTTTTTCAACTCTTCTACCTTCACCACTTCTCTTCTACATCCCCCCACTCTATTTCCCCACTTTTTTGCTACTACTACTTTTGCTTCATCCAAAAAATGATCAGACATCCCAGCAGCCACACCCCAAAATTCATGCACATCTTTCACTCTACCAAGCATTCTCTTTGCTACCAACACATAATCCATCAATGCTCTCTCTTTTACTCTTCCATTTGCCACTCTCATCCATGTATACTTATTTATTAACTTCTTCTGAAAAGCTATTACCTATCACCAACTCTTGCTCCACGCACTTATCTAACAGTCTCTCACCACTCATTCCCACCTGGTACCCCATACTTTCCTACAACACCTTCTAGCTCTCCATCACCTACTCTGGCATTCAAGTCACCCAACACAACTACATAGTTCCCTCTACTGAGACCATCCACACACCTAGTTAACTCATTCCAGAATTCACCCCGCTCTTCCTCACTTCTCTCACATCCTGGCTGATGCGCCCTAACTAAAGCCCAACTTTCCCTACCCATCCTAACCCTCACCCACAGCCTAGATGACACTTCTTTCCATTCCACTACCTTGTTTACCATCCATTCGCTGAGTAATAATGCCACACCTTCTCTCTCTCTCCCCCTTTCAACCCCAGACACCCTTCCTGTCACCTCACCAAATATAATTTCTCCTTTTCCTTTCATCTTCGTCTCACACAATGCCAATACATCCATCCTCCTTCTACTAAACATATACCCAATCTCACATCTTTTGCTCTCTATTGTACTACAACCACGCACATTTAGACACCCCAAAACTAGAGTTTGAGGAGAAGTTACTGGATTAGGGGGAGAAAACATTTTCATAGAGGGAGAAATTAACGCCTCCATTCCCAAGGGTATGAACTCTGCAACTTTTAGGGGCTGTAAATATTTTTTGCCTGGATTACTTTTAATTTTATATTTATATAGCAAGGAATTATTTTGTAAAGGAGGATTTCAGTGCACTTCTGTTTTCTCAAAATCTGTTTTTACTCTAATCTTCACTCTTCCTTATCTGTCTATATGCTGTCAATTATCCAGTGGAACAGTATTATTATTGTGCTTCATTATTAATTTGTATCTGTAATGTCAGTAATGTCTGGATGTGCATAGTACCTCTTTCTCTTGCCTCACTTATCTTATCAGTTGTATCATATGTGTATTATATATAACATTACAAAATTGTTTTAATTATTTTCACCTTCTTTCTCACTTTATCTTAATCTCTGTAAGCTTGAGGTCCTGAGCTCTTCAGCAAATATTATCACCCTTTCATCGTTTCTTGTTTATTTTGATTTGCCCCCTGTAGATGTCCTTTTAATTCCTTTTTACATCAGTAAATCTTACCAGGTCCAATTTACTCTTCCAAAAATCTCAATTATCCCTAACCCCAAATACTTTATTACATTACAGGGGGTCCTCGGTTTACGATATCTTCAAGTAATGATGTTTCATGGTTACAACATATTTCCAATAATCTATTTTACTTCTCTTTTTGATCTTTTTTGGCCTGCATTATGTCTCCCAAGCATAAAGCAAATTCTTCTAATGGCATGAAAAGGAAAACCATCACCATGGAAGTGAAATTAGCAATAGTAAAATGCATGGAAAAGGGAGAAACTTAACTATTGCATTAGCATAGGTGCTTATGTAAGTGTCTTCTGATTTACTCTGAAATTTGGGTTACGTCACTTTTCAGGAACAAAACTCAGATGTAAATCGAGGAGCCACAAATTTTTTGTGGGCTCTGCTAGAGTAGTGATACATAGTGGCTTTGAAACGTGGTTGAAATACTTTCCTATTTATACAAGTACCTACGGAAAACGACTATCAAGAGCCTAGAGTTTTGTCATGGTTTTGCAAACTTTCGTACCGCAGATGACTTCAGTCTTTCAGCCTCCTTTCAGATTACTGTATATATATACAGGTATACCTCACCCAACGTCGTTAATTGGTTCCAGGAGAGACGACTTAAGTAGAAAAATTACTTAAATCGAATTAGCTTTTCTGTAGGCTAGCCTAGGCTAGGCTACGCCAAATTTACTTGTCTAGGCTAAACCGAAAATAACCATTCCTAATTCTGTACTTTATTCATGAATGCAATTTTCAATAATATATGGTTATTAAGAATCTATTTTAAGCTTACAAACAAATAAATTTTATTTTTTAATACTGCATAGTACAGAAAAAAAAAAGTACAGGTAATTAAATTTACGAATACAATTTGGTGATGTTTACCGTACATCGCGGATGCTTTATTTATGAATGTGGTTTGCTATGACTTGATAAAATAAAAGCCTTTTTTAAGGTTAAACACAAATACAGAAATTATTATTATTTTGCAATAATAATAATAATAATAATAATAAAAAAAAAAAAAATTATTTTAAATTTACCTTGGTGGTTTACATCGCGGACGTAGATGGCAGTGAATCGTCAACATCAACAGCTAACAACGCTAACAATAGCGGTTTCGCGGGAATGACGAGTGACGACGCCTAACGGTAGATATTGGAACTACTGTACGTATTTTAATAAGATTTTATATGCTTTTATTCTTATTTATTGTACAATAACATGATTGTATGTGCTTTTGTTTTTATTTATTGTACAGTAACATGATTTCATGTGCTTTTAATGGTTTTCTAGTAATGTTATGATTCCAATATTTGTAGCGGACAGACGTAAAGTTGCTTATAATGACGTAAACTTTATTTTTATTTATTTTTTTATTTTTCCATATATTTTTTTGAAAACCGACGTATAATCGAGAACGACTTAACTCGAAACGACGTAAGCCGAGGTATACCTGTATATATATATACAGTAATCCCTCGTTTATCGTGGGGGTTCGGTTCCGGGACAGGCCGCGATAGGTGAATTTCCGTGAATAGGAACACCTTAAAATTTTTTTTTTTTTCTTTTTTTTAAAGATGATTATGACACCAGGACAGCCCCAAAATGATAAACTAAAACAGCCTTTATCATATAAACTTATAAACTCTGTCAGATGTGAAGGGATTATAAAAAATGTGTAATGAATATCCAGCTCTCTGCTGGGTTTTAATATACCTTTGCATTACTTTCATGATGTCTATTCCAAAAATTCTCCTTAGATCTTATTATTATTATTATTATTATTATTATTATTATTATTATTATTATTATTATTATTATTATTATTATTATTATTATTTTTAACAATAATTTTCCTTTGATGATGATTGTGGATTATTATTATTATTATTATTATTATTATTATTATTATTATTATTATTATTATTTTATTATTATTATTATTATTATAATTATTATTATTAATATCATTATTATTACGAATTTGTAATTAAACCATTATTTTTACAATAATTAATGTAGTTTTGGTTGAATGAACAAGAGTTAATTAAAGATTCTCTCTCTCTCTCTCTCTCTCTCTCTCTCTCTCTCTCTCTCTCTCTCTCTCTCTCTCTCTCTCTCTCTCTCTCTCTCTCTCTCTCTCTCTCTCTCTCTCCAACATTCTATTTTACTCAACCCCCCACACACTCTTTGTCCCAGCCAACTAGGGAGGGGCACTGTACACAGTTATTAAAGTAAATAAATCAACAGATGTACAAACAATGATGAGCCCTTAATAATAATAATAATAATAATAATAATAATAATAATAATAATAATAATAATAATAACAGTAATAATAATAATGATGATAATAATCTCCACAATCATCATCAAAGGAAAGTTATTGTTGCCAATAATAATAATAATAATAATAATAATAATAATAATAATAATAATAATAGTAATAATAATAATAATAACACTAATAATAATAAGATCTAAGGAGAATTATTGGAATAGACATCATGAAAGTAATGCAGAGGTATATTAAAACCCAGCAGAGAGCTGGATATTCATTACACATCTTTTATAATCCCTTCACATCTGACAGGTCATTATACTCTCCATCTCTGTTTCTCTTTACAGCCTGATAAAGGCTGTTTTATTTTATAATTTTTTGGCCCATCCTGGTGTCACAATAATCTTAAAAAAAAAAAAAAAAGCCCAAAAAATCCGCGATACAGTGAATCCGCGATAGGTGAACCGCAAAATAGCGAGGGATTACTGTGTATATATATATATATATATATATATATATATATATATATATATATATATATATATATATATATATATATATATATATATATATATAATGTGAAAACTTGAATCAATTTTACCCCAACCGGGACTTGAACTTGGGACTTATTATTACTAAGCCAAGGCGCTACCAACTACACCACAGAAGGTTAAAGGGAAACAAACCTCACAGCATATATATACTATGGTAGGAATGAACGCATTCTATCTGAATGCCACTATGTTCATATTACAGGTTCCTCAACCTCACTCGTGGTTTCGTTTTTGCATTTAATTCAACTCCCAATCTCATTCGGGACCTACAATAACCAAATAAGCACATTACATATGTAAAGACATGAATCATTTTTACCCCGACCGAGACTTGAACCTGGGACTTATTATTACTAAGCCAAGGCGCTACCAACTACACCACAGAAGGTTAAAGGGAAACAAACCTCACAGCTTATATATATTATGGTAGGAATGAACGCATTCTATCTGAATGCCACTATGTTGGGGAAACTGTAATATGAGCATAGTGGCATTCAGATAGAATGCATTCATTCCTACTATAGCAGATATAAGCTGTGTTCTATTAAATGATCTCATTCTGTCCCTCACACGTAGTTGTAAACATTGTTAGAAATAAGTTAAATCTGTTCTCTGGAAAACCCAAATGTTGTCAGCAGTCACGGGACTCCAAATCAAACTTGAATATCTTTTGATCCACGTATCTCTACCATGTCCTTCTACTTGAGTTACACGTAGCGCCTCACGAGAGCAACAAACTTATAAGTACTGTCAATAAACACAGTAAACATGGGTGTCTCATAGGGTCTCACGAGAGTAACTGAGAATAAACTCACAAATAAAACATGGCACAAACTCTATCATTCACAAGTTTCAAAATTATTAGAACAATATTTCACAATGATATTAAATAAATCGTTTATTCAGCACAAGAAAAATCATGTACAGACCATGTGGACAATTATAATTGCGAAGAACTCTCTGTTTACACAAAGTAATCACTGTTATCATGACGCAGTAAAAGATTGATTGGCAGAAAGCCTACCAAAGCAGATTTCGCTCTTGACTTCGGAGCTATGCATACACTATGCATAAGAATACTTATACATACTGAATATAAATGAATAAGTATACATATGATGTCTGTAAATCAACATACATGCACTTAACTTACAATAAACAAAACTATTATGCAAAACAACACTTACATATGTACGTAGAAATAAACTGTCTTGAAATATATTCAAGACATTCTGGGCCCCTCCAAAAAGGAAAAGGGGGGGGGGTCTCCCTGTCAGTGCTACTATGTAGCATTAATGATGAAGCATACCCACAATTCTTCAACGCTTTGGGCAATTTGACGTTCTGATCTTTCTTAATTTGATGATTCCTCATTGTATATTTCTGACAACAGATATTCCCATGAGAGCTTTTCAAACCAGGCTCTCTGAATAAGAATTTTTCCTCTTAGCAAGGGTGAAATTAGACCTAAGGGGTCAATAGCTATACTCATCAGGGACAGAAGTTTCTGTTTGGTCAACACTTCTTCTCTAGCCTTCAAATCGTTCAAAAACAACTTGTCTGTATTAACATTCCAGATTAAACTAAAGCTTGTTTCTTTAGGAGATCTAGATTTTTCAGAAATGCAATGATCCAGTATCCTTTGAAGTCTTGCATTGTTGGAATTCCATGCTTGCAGTGATATTTCGGCCTTTCCCCACTCTACATCTGCAGTATTGTATACATCAAACTGTTTCTCTTCACTGGTACAAGCATCTAACATATTACCTACATGAAAATTCTCCAATATCTCCTCCAACTGTTCTACTAGAGACTTCATTTGTCCAAAGGCTCTCTGAAAATTGTGTGGGAGAGGACTGTGAACAGGCTTCCAGGGAACAGAATCTGTAAAACTTCCAAGTGTAGTTTTATCTTCGTAACTCACTTCTTGCTTATTTACTCCAATACTCTCTGGCTCCCACAACTTATTAATATGTTCTATGGCATTTTCAATCAACAACTTATTAACCGGCTCTATGGCCTCTTCAATCAACAACTTATTAACAGACAATAACTGTGTTCCTACTCAGATAACAATTTGGCTTTGCACATTACTGGGTTCGTGTTGAGTATCACGAGGAATATGGCCATACAACATGACACCACCCGTTGTTTCCATCAAATTATAGACATCTCACATGTTAATACCACTAAAAACTGACTAAAATGTCAGGCACCAATAACAATGCCTATGGTCTCAAGTACATCACTATCAATATCTTCATCAGCCAACTTGTGACCATTAGACTTTAACACATTTGCAGCCTTTGCTAGTCCTGGAGTATGGATGTTAATTACCATATCATCAACTACGAGTACTTTAACTCTGGCTCTTCTTTTCCCCAATTTAATAACTACATTTACAACAGGAAAATTCCTTCCTTCGTCTCAGAACAAAATGCATCAATACCAAGAGACATTTCATCTACTGGGCTTAATTTAAGCCTTACAGCTATTCCCTAGTCATAAAGGAACACTGGGAACCTGTATCAGAGAATAACCTTGTGTTTACCCAAAGATTTCCCTTTGAGCTGCTTATTTTTCCATTGGCAGTAGGCAGAGCACATGCAGGTAAACCCGGCTTCACCATTTGCTTTTGTACTGCATTCATAGTCTTCACACCAACATGTTTCTTGTCCTTTTTTTTGAGTCAGAATGTTCTTGTCCATTGCTTGACTCATCTATTAATGTTGAACCATTTCCTGACTGTTCATTCAGAAATGTGGGCTCTTTAAACCCTCTACGAAACTTGATTCTAGTTGGTAACACAATGCTGCATGATGACCATTTTTCTTACACTTATTACAGTTTAACTGAGTGTAATAATTATTTGCATAATGCCCTGACTAAGTACATCTCAGACATTTGTTACTGACTCTCAATTTGTGTGCATTCATTTATGCTTACTACTTTTACACTGTTCAGACTTATGACCTTGCCAACCACAGAATGTACATTCTGTTTTACTATTTTCTCTTTTTGCATTTGCACCATAACTACCTACACTCTTTTTATAGGACTGAGTCTCATCTCTCTGGGAGGCTTGAATCTCTCCTTTTGTGCTGTGTTTAGTGTTGTTGCCCTCTATTTGATATACATATTTTACCAGTTCCTTCAAGAGTGTTTCAAATGTAGGATATTTTGTGTCTATTTTCATGCTAATCCAGTTCTCAACATCTGGTAATTTCATCAGCACGAGTTCTGAAAACACCCAGCCAGTGTTCTTCATGTCTCTATAATTTATCAGACTTAAAGTAATGGCTTCTACTTCCTACTTGAACTTAAAAAGTGATGAATAATTAGAAAAGGAAGTTGGTATTTTCACCAATTTCCTCATTAAATTTCGTACAATCCTGTCCTTGCTGGCATAAACAGCTTGTAGCTGTTCAATGCATTCATCATAACTCTCACTAGCAACAGGATATCTCTTTATGGTGTCTTTAGCATATCCTTTAAGGGCATCTCAAGATGGTAAACTTTGTCATAGTTGGCATAGATGTACTATGTACTAAACTATCAAACGCATCCCAAAACTCGTTCCATTCATCACAGTTTCCAGAGAACTGTGGTATTTTTACTTCAGGAAATCTAGGTGTGGGTTGTCCACTGGGCAGGCTTGAACTCTCGGAACTAGGTGCTCTAGTACTCTTCATGGTTCCTAACTTACGAATCCATTTTAGGATAGCTAAACTAATATCGTTTACTGTTTTAGCTACATTGTCATGTGCTATATCTTCCTCTTCAGAATCCCTTTTAAGAGGCTTATCCTCGACATATCCTTCATATTTCCTATCATATCTTCCAAATATTTCTGTTACCGTTTGATGACATCTTTCTGAATAAGTAACAAGAAGTTTCTCATCATCTTTGGCAGATTCTGTTTGACTCTGAACACAATCACGTTTAATCAATTTCCGAAGACATTGTTTTGCCCCAGGTTTAACCGACATATTGAGAAAGCAAATAGAACATAAGAAAACAACAAATAATTAGTTGATGTAATTATGTTATCAAAGAAACTACGATCTTCTTTATATATCCACAATGCAACGAACATTCACTCTGTAAAGAGTATCATAAGACAATCTTCCAAAATTTCAAGATAACTTATTTATTTAATTTTTGTCAATTATGACACCAATCCTCAAAGTGTAAACCCAGCAGTAGGTGTGTCACTACTTTCCGCATATTGACGTAAACAAAGGAATCAGTATGACACTCTAGACATTGTTAAATGTGAAATATGTAAACACATACATCCCTAAGAACCACTGTTCACCCAGCCGAAATTGGGTACTAATTTCTAATTTACTAAGTGGATGCTCAGCTGCGAAAGTATATTTCGTTTCCACAAAGATAGAACCACTTTATCCATGGGGGAAAAAGATAGTCTATTTCAACAACCACTTAAATTTCAAAGTTTATTCGCAATATTCATTCAAATACATGCAATGCTCTGCCTTTTTTTTCCGCTGAAATATGGACGATTTTAACTTTAGAATTTTACACTAACTTCTTAAAAGATGGGAGTTTATCTACAATGTACATTATCTTCACCATTACCACACCAATTCTCATCTAGTTCGAAGGACCAAAGGCTGTGGAGGATTTCCTATGCGTTATTACCCTTCGATCTTATAACCCCCTAAATTCGGAAATCCTGACACGACTTCGATAGAGGCATACAAACGATCTCAAAATTAAAATCCTCTACCAATAATATATAATTAATATTACATGCATAGACATACACGCAAATATTTCACAAGGGGGTTTGTGAACTGTTGATATGTGAATTATTAGAAAATTCTCCTTACCTTAAATTAAAACTTCCTCATACAGTATAATAAATTTTCCAACATACATTCTACCTATGAGTGTTCTATTAAATGATAAACATTGTTAGAAATAAGTTAAATCTGTACTCATCTATCTAGAAAACTCAAATGTCGTCAGCAATCACGGGACTCTGAATTAAACTCGAATATCTTCTGATCCATGTATCTCTACCACTTTCTTCTACTTGAGTTACACGTAGCGCCTAGAGCAACTAATTACTCATTATCAAATTTATAAGTACTGTCAATAAACATAGTAAACATGAGTGTTTCGTAGTGTCTCACGAGAGCAACTGAGAATAAACTCAAATAAAACAAGGCACAAACTCTATCGTTCACATTTTTCATAATCATTAGAACAATATTTCACAATGACATTAAATATATCATTCATTCAGCACAAGAAAAATCATGTACTGACCACGTGGACAATTATAATTGCAAAGAACTCTGTTTACACAAAGTAATCAACGTTATCATGGCGCAGTAAAAGATTGATTGGCAGAAAGCCTACCAAAGCAGATTTCGCTCTCGACCTCAGAGCTCTACATACACTATGCATAAGAATACTTATACATACTTAATATAAATGAATAAGTATACATAAGATGTCTGTAAATCTACACACATGCACTGACACTACAATAAACAAAACTATCATGCAAAACAACACTTACATATGTACGTAGAAATAAACTGTCTTGAAATATATTCAAGACATAATCTATAGAAAACAAAACTATGCGATATAAAACACACTTATAAGCATAACAAATTTTCCAATAGTATCTCATTTTTTATCAAGTTAATGGCTTTATTTAATTATTTTTTATATACTGTTGGTTATATTGAAAAATTATATTGAATTAAAAAAAAAATACAGGTCTATAGTTTTTCTTTATAACCCATTCTCCTTTTTTAAATATTGGTACCACATCTGCCAATTTCCACTCCTTGGGTAGCAATCCTAATTTTATTAAATTATAGAATAGTGCAGTTAATGGACAACTAAGCTCTACCTTGCACTTCTTTAATACTCTAGCATAAATATCATCAGGTCCCGGAGATTTATGAGCCTTTAATTTATGTATATCTTTTATTACATTCTCCCTCGTAATATTTATTGTACTAAGTATATTATTGGGACCATCTGTGTACAGTGTTCCCTCGTTTATCGCGGGTAATCGGTTCCGGGACCGGCTGCGATAGGTGAAAAACCATGAAATAGGAGCACCATATATAAAAAGAGATAAATAGAAAATAATGATTGTGACACCAGGACGGGCCAGAAAATAATAAAATGAAAGTCTTTATTGGGCCTGGGCACAAAGAATACATAAAGTAAAGAGAAACAGAGATGGAGAGTGTATTGACCTGTCAGATATGAAAGGATTATAAAAGATGTGTATTGAATATCCAATTCTCTGCTGGGTTTTAATATACCTCTGCATTACTTTTATGATGTCTATTCCAAAAATTCTCCTTAGATCTTATTACTATTATTATTATTATTATTATTGAACAATAATTTTCCTTTGATGATGATTGTGGAGATAATTATTATTATTATTATTATTATTATTATTATTATTATTATTATTATAATTAATTATTATTATTATTATTATTATTATTATTATTATTATTATTATTATTATTATTATTATTATAATTATAACGAATTTGTCATTAATCCATTTTTTTACAATAAATAATATAGTTTTGGTTGAATGAACAAGAGCTAATTAACGGTCTGTGAAGAGCTGGAAACACCAAAAGGAGAGAAAATATGGCGAATTGCCAAGGCTCGAGATGCAGCAACCAAGGACTTGACCCAAGTAAGACAAATAAGGATAACCATGGAGTAGTTCTAGCAGAAGAGGATGAAATAAAAAGCAGATGGGAAACTTATTTTGAAGGATTACTAAATGAAGAGAACCCAAGAACAGTATTTGAAGATGGACTTCCAAATGAAGCAGTTACAACAACAGTGATTAGAGGAGAAGTAGAGCGGGCAGTAAGGAAAATGAAAAATGGAAAGGCAGCAGGACCTGATAAGATGCCAGTGGAGGTATGGAAGAGTCTTGGAGAGGAAGGCATAGATATCTTGTGGGACTTAATGCAAAAGATCTTTAGAACGATAGAGGTATAAAGTTGTTAAGTCATACTATGAAAATATGGGAGAAGATCATGGAGAGGAGACTCAGAGAGGTAACGACAATTGGAGATGAAGAGTTTAGCTTCATGCCTGGAAGAGGGACAGTGGATGCCATATTTGCCTTGAGACAAATGATGGAAAAGCATCGGGAGATACAGAAAGGACTGCATATGGTCTTTATTGACCTGGAACAGGCATATGATCAAGTACCACGTCAAGAGGTGTGGAGGTGTATAAGAGAAAAGGGAGTCCCCGAGAAATATGTAAGAATCATCCAAGATATGTATGAGAGGGCAGAGGCAAATGTTAAGAGCAGTGTGGGCTTGACGAAAAGTCTCTCAGTAAATGTTGGTCTGCATCAAGGGTCTGCTTTAAGTCCATAGCTATTTGATCTGGTCTTGGATGTAGTAACCCAGGGTATTAGAGATCTGTCTCCGTGGTGTATGCTCTTTGCAGATGACATTGTACTGTGTAGCAACAGACGAGACGTAGTGGAGGAGAAGCTTGAGGAGTGGAGAAGAGTGATGGAGGATAGAGGGCTTAAAATCAGCAGGAAGAAGACAGCGTACTTGAGGTTGAGAGATGATGAGGATGGGGAGGTCAATTTGCAGGGGAAGGCGTTGAAAAGAGTTGAAAAGTTCAAGTATTTGGGATCAACAGTAGTAGAGAATGGTGACCTAGAGTCCGAAATAACCCACAGAATACAAGCGGGATGGAAGAACTGGAAGAAAGTGTCTGGGGTACTGTGCGACAGGTTCCTTAAGGAGTTTGCAGATGAACTGGCTCCCGTGCTTTGCCGTCTCTTTCGCCTCATTCTGTCAACCAGTATCTATCCTTCATCTTGGAAGCATGCTCTAGTTCATCCTGTTCCTAAGAAGGGTGACCGCTCTATTCCTTCTAACTACCGACCTATTGCTCTAACCTCCTCTATTGCTAAAGTTTTCGAAACTTTGCTCAATGCTCACTTCTTGAAACGCCTTGAATCTAACTCACTTATCTCCGATCACCAGTACGGCTTCCGCAAGGCAAGATCCACTGGTGATCTCCTGTCCTATCTTACTCATGTATGGTCATCATCTCTGAGGAACTATGGGGAATCCTTTGTCGTCACCCTTGATATCTGTAAGGCTTTTGACAGAGTCTAGCACAAGGCTCTGTTGGCCAAACTCCCTGCCTATGGCTTTACCCCTTCTCTCTGTTCTCTGATTTCCAGTTTTCTTTCTGACCGTTCTATATCTGTAGTTGTTGATGGCGCGACATCTAGCCCTTTCTCTGTTTCCAGTGGTGTTCCACAGGGCTCTGTTCTTTCACCTACTCTCTTCCTTCTCTTCATTAATGATCTCCTACAATCCCCATCTTCCTCTCTTCTTCATGCCTTTGCCGATGATTCTACCCTTCACTTTTCCTCTGCCTTTTCTTCACAACCTTCATCTTTTACTCGTAATCAATCTACTCTTAACTCTTAACTCCGATTTGCAGAGAGTATCTGAATGGGGCACCCAAAATTTAGTTAAATTCAATGCCTCCAAGACACAGTTTCTGGCTATCTCTTTATCTTCTTCTCCTCCTGATAACCCTATTGTCTTCGAAACTAATGAAATTTACCCTTTTAACTCTATCAATATATTATGAATCCATATAGCCTCTAACTTGTCTTGGAGGAATCACATACTCCAAATTTCTAAATCCTCATCCAAAATATTGAGGGTTCTGTTTCATTTTCGTTATTTCTTTTCCTCATTGCAGTTACTTAAAATTTACAAAGGTCTTATCTGCCCCTGCTTAGAATACTGCTCACACATCTGGGGTGCTTCTTCCGTTACTTATCTTCTTGATAGGGTTGAATCTAAGGGAGTCAGACTCCTTAATGATCCTTCTCTTACTTCTAACCTGGATTCTCTCTCTCTTCGCCGTAAGGTATCTTCCCTTTCGCTTTTCTATCGCTACTACTTCCATCGCTGCTCTGATGAGTTGGTGAGTTGCATCCCTCCTCCACTGCCGAGGCCGCGTAACACTCACCAAGCGGCCTCATCTCACAGGTACTGTGTGGAGATTTGTAGCTCGCAAATTGGTCGGTGCAGCGACTGCTTCTTCCCATCTACCTCCAGACTCTGGAACTCTCTTCCTCCTTCTGTCTTTCCTAATTCTTATGACCTTTCATCCTTCAAAAAGCAGATCTATCGTCATCTCAGGGCCTAGTCCTCTATATCTCTGGGTCCTCTTTACTTTGACTGTTTTTTTCTGTCTGTCGTTTTCCTTTGTGTGACATTACCTCATCTCTGCCTTACCCTTAACCTTTTTCATTTCCTTCGTCTTGGTATTTTCTCGTGCCCGGGCCTTTGTTGATGAGGGCAGTTTCTGCCTGTCCCGGTGTCACACTCTTAAAAAAAAAAAAAAAAGTTGAAGGGTAAAGTGCATAAGACAGTTGTGAGACCTGCAATGATGTATGGAGCAGAGACATGGGCAATAAAGAAGACACAAGAGAAAAAACTGGATGTGGCAGAGATGAGGATGTTGAGATGGATGTGTGGGGTGACAGGAAGAGATTAGATCAGAAACGAGGTAATTAGAGGTACCTCAAAAGTTAGAGAAATATCAGATAAGATACAAGAAAGTTGACTAAGATGGTATGGTCATGTCATTAGGAGGGATGAACAGTATTTTGGGAGGAGGGTGTTGGAAATGGATATACAGGGTAGGAGAAGGAGAGGGAAACCAAAGCGTAGGTGGATGGATTGCATCAATGACGACCTGAGGTCTAAAGGTTTGTTGGGTGATGAGGTATGGGACAGAAACAAATGGAGAAAACTGGCCAGAAACATCGACATCACATAAAAGTGGGAAAAGATATAGACAAAGAAGAAGAAGAATATATATATATATATATATATATATATATATATATATATATATATATATATATATATATATATATATATATATATATATATATATATATATATATATATATATATATATATATATATATATATATATATATATATATATATATATATATATATATATATATATATATATATACATACAGTGTTACCCCAGTTATTCGCGCTTCCTGGTTCACTTTCTCACTCTATCGCGTTTTTTTTTTTGATAAATTATTATATTATTTCATTGGTGTATGCAAAAATATTAAAATATTAAAAACAAAATTCTCAGTATTTTCATTTTTTTTTTTATTGAAAAAACATATTTCATTATCTAATTGATAAAAAAAAATTATTTCCCAGCCTACGAATAAGAAAACAGTAAAAAATAGTAAAAAACATAAATGTAGATAGATAGATAGATAGATAGATACGTTTATTGACCACCTCTTTTGAAAAGTACAGTATAATCTTTACAAAAGGAATATTTGGTCCAATTACAGTGAATAAATCCAACAGATTTTGTACAATCATCAAATAAGTAGATGAATTTTAAATTAATATACATTGTACTAATAACTGAATGATATACGTATGTACAGTATAACTAACAGTATTGCATCATACGAAATAGTGTTCGATAGCGTACAATGTATTGGGGTCGCAGCTACGCGAGCTAGCATATATATTTATATTTCCAGTAGTTTCATGATTTTATTGATAAAAAAAACGTATTTATTAGCCTAAGAATAATAAAACAGTAAAAAATAGTAAAAAACATAAATACTAACAGTATTGCAACATTTAAAATACGATACCGCTATCAGCGTTTTGGACAAAGACTCGTTCAGTCTAACTCACATTTTACTTGTGTTCGATAGCGTACAATGTATTGGGGTCGAAGCAACGTGAGCTAGCATATATATTTATATTTCCAGTAGTTTCATGATTTTATTGATAAAAAAAACGTATTTCTTAGCCTAAGAATAATATAACAGTAAAAAATAGTAAAAAACATAAATACTAACAGTATTGCAACATGTAAAATACGATACCGCTATCAGCGTTTCGGACAAAGGCTTCCACCATCTTCCGTTGTCTCGCCTCACTCGTGTGCGCCATTCATGTCATGCTTATTATTATTAATATGTTTTGCTTGTGATTTTTTACTCGCATATTTTAACCTTTGCAATGCCTCCCAAGCATCCTTCATCTTCTAAGGCTTCTTGTAGTGAGCCTAAGCGGCAAAGGAAAATGTTAACCATTGTAGATAAAGTGAAACTCTTAGATATGTTGAAAAAAGGAAAAAAGTTTGTGGATGTCGGCTGCTATTTTACGTAAACGTAAAAATTATTGTAAAATATGGAACCTATTAATGTCAAGTCATCATCACCTCATTCATGGTAAGTTTTCCTATCACTTTCATAGAAAAATTACGTTGCTTGCTGTTATTTATAATGTAAAGGGTTTTTTTAACAGTACAGGGAGGGTTTATACAGTGTAAACGTAAAAATACATTAAAATATCTACGTACATATAGGCTGATCTCTACACCACGGATTCCCGGCTTCGCGCCGGGTCCCGGAACCGAACTACCGCAATAAGTGATGCAACACTGATATATATATATATATATATATATATATATATATATATATATATATATATATATATATATATATATATATATATATATATATATATATATATATATACAGTGTTCCCCCCCATACCGCGGTAATTCGGTTCCGGGACCCGGCGCGAATCAGGAAATCCGCGGAGTAGGATCAGCCTATATGTACATAGATATTTTAATATATTTTTGCGTTTACACTGTATAAACCCTCCCTGTACTATTAGCAAACCACCCTTTACTTCATAAATAACATCATGCAACGTAAATTTATATGAAAGTGATAGATAAAATTACGGTGAATGAAGTGGTTATTACATGACATACTCATTTACAATCGTATTTTACGTGGTGCAACACTGTTTACTATTTTTTACTGTTTTATTATTCTTAGGCTAAGAAATACGTTTTTTTATCAATAAAATCATGAACTTACTGGAAATATAAATATATATGCTAGCTCATGTAGCTATCGGACACTATTTCGCATGATGCAATACTGTGAGTTATACTGTACTCACGTACGTATATCTAAATTTATGTATATGCTAGCTCACGTAGCTATCGGACACTACATATATCGCATGATGCAATACATATATCTAAATTTACGTTTTTTTACTATTTTTTTTCTTTTTTATTATTCTTAGGCTAGGAAATACTTGTTTTCGCAATTAAATAATGGAAATTTTCATATTCACTAGGTCACGTAGGTGAGAGCCTTTGCATTTTCCAAAACACTGATACCGGTATCGTATCTTACGTGGTGCAATACTGTTTACTATATTTTACTGTTTTATTATTCTTAGGCTAAGAAATACGTTTTTTTTTATCAATAAAATCATGAAACTACTGGAAATATAAATACATATGCTAGCTCACGTAGCTGTGACCCCAATACATTGTACGCTATCGAACACTATTTCGCATGATGCAATACTGTGAGTTATACTGTACTTACGTATATCATTCAATTATTAGTACAATGTATATTAATTTAAAATTAATTTACTTATTTGATGATTGTACAAAATCTATTGTATTTATTCATTGTAATTTGGACCAAATATTCCTTTTGTAAAGATTATACTTTTCAAAAGAGGTGGTCAATAAACGTATGTATCTATCTATCTATCTATCTAGCTAAATTTATGTTTATTACTGTTTTATTATTCGTAGGCTGGGAAATAAATTTTTTTTATCAATTAGATAATGAAATATGTTTTTTTCAATAAAAAAATGAAAATACTGAGAATTTTTTTTTTTTTAATATTTTAATATTTTTGCATATACCCATAAAATAAAATAATAATTTATCCAAAAAAAACCCGCGATACAGTGAGAACGCGAACCAAGAAATGCGAATAACCGGGGGAACACTGTATATATATATATATATATATATATATATATATATATATATATATATATATATATATATATATATATATATATATATATATATATATATATATACACACACAGTGATCCTTCTCTCTATCGTGTTTCTTCCCTCGCGAATTCACTGTATCGTGATTTTCTTTGGCAATTTTTTTGGGGGGGTATATGCAAAAATATTAAAATATTAAAAAATATTAAAATTTTCAGTATTTTCATTTTTTTATTGAAAAAAATAATTTCATTATTTAATTGATAAACAAAATTTATTTCCCAGCCTACAAATAATAAAACAGTAAGAAATGGTAAAAAAACATAAATTTAAACATGTAACTCTGCACCATAGAAATTACGATACCGGTATCAGCGTTTCGGAAAACGCAAAGGGTCGCACCTACGTGAGCTAGCATATATTAAAATTTCCAGTAGTTTCATGATTTTATTGATAAAGAAACGTATTTCTTAGCCTAAGAATAATAAAACAGTAAAAAATAGTAAAAAACATAAATACTAACAGTATTGCACCATGTAAAATACGATACCAGTATCAGCGTTACGGAAAACGAAAAGGGTTGCACCAACGTGAGCTAGTACATATTGAAATTTTCATTATTTTATTGATAAAACAAGTATTTCCTAGCCTAAGAGTAATAAAACAATAAAAAATAGTGAAAAACATAAATTTAGATATATACAGTGTTGCCTCACTTATCGCGGTAGTTTGGTTATGGGACCCGCCGCGAACCAGGAAATCCGCGAAGTAGGATCCGCATATATGTACATAGATATTTTAATATATTTTTACGTTTACACTGTATAAACCCTCCCTGCACTGTTAAAAAAACACCCTTTGCATTATAAATAACAGCAAGCAACGTAAATTTTTATGAAAGTGATAGATAAAATTACAGTGAATGAGGTGATAATGACGTTACATACATATCATTTACAATTATTCTTTCGTTTACGTACTGTATAAACCCTCCCTGAACTGTTAAAAAAACACCCTTAACATTATAGATAACAGCAAGCAACGTAAATTTTTATGAAAGTGATAGGAAAACTTACCGTGAATGTGATGATGACGTGACATACATACTCATTTACAATTATTTTTTCGTTTACGTACTGTATAAACCCTCCCAGCACTGTTGAAAAAACACCCTTTACATTATAAATAACAGCAAGCAACGTAAATTTTTATGAAAGTGATAGAAAACTTACCGTGAATGTGATGATGACGTGACATACATACTCATTTACAATTATTTTTTCGTTTACGTACTGTATAAACCCTCCCAGCACTGTTGAAAAAACACCCTTTACATTATAAATAACAGCAAGCAACGTAAATTTTTATGAAAGTGATAGATAAAATTACGGTGAATGAGGTGATAATGACGTGACATACATACTCATTTACAATTATTTTTTCGTTTACGTACTGTATAAACCCTCCCTGCACTGTTAAGAAAACACCCTTTACATTATAAATAACAGCAAGCAACGTAAATTTTTATGAAAGTGATAGATAATATTACGGTGAATGAGGTGATAATGACATGACAGACATACTCATTTACAATTATTTTTTCGTTTACGTACTATATAAACCCTCCCTGCACTGTTAAAAAAACACCCTTTACATTATAAATAACAGCAAGCAGCGTAAATTTTTATGAAAGTGATAGATAAAATTACGGTGAATGAGGTGATAATGACGTGACATACATACTCATTTACAAATATTTTTTCGTTTACGTACTGTATAAACCCTCCCTGCACTGTTAAAGAAACACCCTTTACATTATAAATAACAGCAAGCAACGTAAATTTTTATGAAAGTGATAGATAAAATTACGGTGAATGAGGTGATAATGTCGTGATATACATACTCATTTACAATTATTTTTTCGTTTACGCACTGTATAAACCCTCCCTGCACTGTTAAAGAAACACCCTTTACATTATAAATAACAGCAAGCAACGTAAATTTTTATGAAAGTGATAGATAAAATTACGGTGAATGAGGTGATAATGACGTGACATACATACTCATTTACAATTATTTTTTCGTTTACGTACTGTATAAACCCTCCCTGCACTGTTAAAAAAACACCCTTTACATTATAAATAACAGCAAGCAACGTAAATTTTTATGAAAGTGATAGATAAAATCACGGTGAATGAGGTGATAATGACGTGACATACATACTCATTTACAATTATTTTTTCGTTTACGTACTGTATAAACCCTCCCAGCACTGTTAAAAAAACACCCTTTACATTATAAACAACAGCAAGCAACGTAAATTTTTATGAAAATGATAGATAAAATTACCATGAATGAGGTGATGATGACGTGACACACATACTCATTTATAATTATTTTTTCGTTTACGAACTGTATAAACCCTCCCTGCACTGTTAAAAAAACACCCTTTACATTGTAAATAACAGCACGCAACGTAAATTTAAAAAAAAAAATGAAAATACTGAAAATGTTTTTATTCAATATTTTAATATTTTTGCGTATACCCATAAATTAAAATAATAATTTATCCAAAAAACAACCGCGATAGAGTGAGAACGCGAACCAAGAAGCGCGAATAACCGGGGTAACACTGTAACTCACAGTATTGCATCATGTGAAATACTGTCCGATAGCGTACAATGTTTTGGGGTCGCACCTTCTTGAGCTAGCATATATATTAAAATTTCAAGTAGTTTCATGATTTTATTGATAAAAAAACGTATTTCTTAGCCTAAGAATAATAAAACAGTAAAAAATAGTAAAAATCATAAATACTAACAGTATTGCACCATGTAAAATACGATTCCGGTATCAGCGTTTCGATCAAAGGCTCGCACCTACATGAGATAGTTCATGGAATGCTATTGGCTGAAAGAGTGAGAGATCTGTATCATGGGGTCTGATTACCTTTTCATTGAAGTTTGGTTCTCTCACCATCTTCCATTGTCTCGCCTCACTCGTTCACTCTAACTCACGTGTGCGCCATTCATGTTGTGCTTATTAATACGTTTTGCTTGTGATTTTTTTACTCGTGTATTTTAATCTTTGCAATGCCTCCCAAGCATCCTTCATCTTCTAAGGCTTCTGGTAGTGAGCCTAAGCGGCAAAGGAAGATGTTAACCATAACAGATAAGGTGAAACTCTTAGATATGTTGAAAGAAGGAAAAAAGTTTACGGATGTCGGCCGCTATTTTGGCCTAAATGAATAACAGCCGTAAAGCTGTTATTGTCTGCGGAATAATTTCCTCTGGCGTCTGCAAACTCATTACCACCTCATTCACGGTAAGTTTACCTATCACGTACATAAAAATTTACGTTGCATGCTGTTATTTATAAAGCAAAGGGTGGTTTTTTAACAATGCAGGGAGGGTTTATACAGTAAACGTAAAAATAATTGTAAAATACCTATGTACATGAGTATGTCATGTCATTACCACCTCTTTCACAGTAAGTTTATCTATCACTTTCATATAAATTTATGCTTGCATTCTGTTATTTATGAAGTAAAGGGTGGTTTGTTAACAGTACAGGGAGGGTTTATACAGTTTATACAGTGTAAACGTAAAAATAAATTAAAATATCTATGTACATATAGGGTGATCGTACTTCGTGAAAATTCCTGTCTCGCGCCGGGTCCCGGAACCGAACCTTCACGGTAAACGAAGGAACACTGTATATATATATATATATATATATATATATATATATATATATATATATATATATATATATATATATATATATATATATATATATATATATATATATATATATATATATATATATATATATATATATATATATGTCATTTAAGTTTCCCATGCACAGTATGATATACGTTTTCTTTGAACGAATTGTATACGTTATCTTTTTCTCTCAGCCGACACTATTTATATTAAGATTTCGTGCAGATAGATAGAATAATGTTTAGAACCAAGGAATATTAATAATATTGTAATCTTGAAAATTAGATAAACCCCAAACAAAGCGAGAGAGAGAGAGAGAGAGAGAGAGAGAGAGAGAGAGATCTAATAATAATTTCCTTCCGTTTTAAATTCACTCTTTGTCTTCATTTCCTGATGGAACTTTAAAAGGATGCATCCATATACCATCAAAGTAGAGAAGAAATCCAGTGAGAAAGAGGAATTGAAAGATGACAACAATAAATGGGGAAAGACGTTGACACAAAGAGAGAGAGAGAGAGAGAGAGAGAGAGAGAGAGAGAGAGTACTGTAGAACGGAACAGAAATCGGTTTAGCGGGACACACACACACGCACACATACACAAACAAACACACGCACATACAAACATACACACATACACTGTGTGACGACGCCGATCGTCTACCCCCAACACCATAGTCCCCACCAATTCCCTCCACATTCTCTCTCTCTCTCTCTCTCTCTCTCTCTCTCTCTCTCTCTCTCTCTCTCTCTAACATTCTATTCTACCCAACCCCTCAAACTCCCTTTGTCCCATTCAACTAGGGAGGGGCACTGTACACAGTTATTAAAGTAATTAAACCAACAGACGTACAAACAATGATGAGCCCTTAATAAAAATAATGAAAATAATAATAATAATAATAATAATAATAATAATAATAATAATAATAATAATAATAATTATAATAGTAATAATAATCAAAGGAAAATTATTGTTGCCAATAATAATAATAATAATAATAATAATAATAATAATAATAATAATAATAATAATAATAATAATAATAATTAGACCTAAGGAGAATTTTTGGAATAGACATCATGAAAGTAATGCAGAGGTATATTAAAACCCAGCAGAGAATTGGATATTCATTGCACATCTTTTATAATCCCTTCACATCTGACAGTTCATTACACTCTCCATCTCTGTTTCTCTTTACTTTATGTATTCTTCGTGCCCAGGCCCAATACATTGATATAGCGAGGGAACACTGTATATGTGTTCTACCTCTGGAATATACTCCAAGTTTTCATTGGTAAATACAGATAAGAAATATTAATTTAAACATGTACTCATCTCTTTATCATCATCTGTGAAATGACTGTTGGCTACTTCAACTGGTCCAACTTTTAACTCCTAGAGGACCACCAGGAAGGAAGGGTAAGGGAAACCAGACAAAAACAAATTTATGAATACATTAAAATGAAAAATATATGGATGAAATATTTTTTTTTCCTTTTTTTTTTTTTTTTAGCAGCCATTGTCGTAAAATTGAAACGATGTAACTCGAAACGACGTTTTATGAGGACTCCCTGTATTTTCATATGCCATGCAGTAATTCTATCCTCACCTGTCTTTATATGTTCATTGTATGACTGGCTTTGTCCACTTGAGATACCATTTGTACAGTGTTGTTCTGATTTAATGTTTCAGTATAATGCTCTATCATATTTGTCATGAACTGCAATTATCCTAACATTTCCTGTAAGTTTTCCATACCTTAGTAATGGTACTTCCTACTTGTGTTTTGAGGCTATTATTGCTTTGTACATTTGCAAGAGTGATAGCAATTATCTTTGTGGTCAAGCTTTTTCTAGCATTACAGTACTTGTCTAATTGACTTTGTGCTGTATTTTGTGAAAGTTTCTTGATTTTCAAGAGCGGTCGATGTGGCTGGGTGGTAGATGCACAACTATGATTCATCGGGTTGTTGTCTCGAGACCCGCCTTCAAAAGAAGGCAATGTCCTAGCCATTAATAGAAAAGAGAGTCCGTGACAAAACCGGATCAACTGGATCATTTTAGATTTTCAAGAGAGAGAGATCCCTGAAAGCTTAAACTACTCACTATACCATAGAGAACTATGGCAGCACATCACTAATTCTGTTATACCTCCAGACTCAAAGAAAATAAGAGGAAATGATTGTAAAAGACAACACAATTGTAATATGTACTCTGAGGAGAGTATTTCTTGGATGTAATGACTGAAAATAGTAAAAAGATAATCTAGATAGGTAGAGAAGAGATTTTTTGAGATAACTAACAGGGATATTATAGTGGAATGGTATGTGACTATTATTCTTATTATACTTGACTTATTAATATTTGATCAAATGACATGTAGTAGCACACAAAAGAGAATGGGACAATGGATAGGGAAATTTTGTGTAATGGGCATTTACGCATGACCTTACCGTTATTTTAATGAATCACAATATCATATTATTTATTAGATTTTAATGGTCATTTCTTATGTGCTACTCTTATAATGTAGCTTCAGCAAGACACTTAGAATAAGGAAACAACCAGTTTTAATAGGTTTTGTGCATTACAGGCTACTGTCATAATAAATGATCCATGTCTGGCAGCAGCAGAAAGGATTGTGTCAAACGCCAGTGGAAACGACCTCCATATTGAGTCAACCTCAGAAGAAGTCAGTGTCCTCTTGCTTAAAAGACCATTTGATTTTATGTAAGTTACTTATGAAGATACTTACTTGTAGTTATTGTTAGATGAAGGTAAAGGTATATACCGCAGCCCATGTGTGGGCTATTCAGATGGAGAGTGTTGCCATATTGGCTGCATCATGCCATAAAGGCTCTAGTTATAAGTCTCAGTTTAGAATAAAATGGCATTTGATGGGAAATGAAGTGCGGTATATGGTACCTGCTTTGGTAATGGTTTTGCACCCGGACAGGTGTGAGCACACTGCCAATAGAGTTGAAGAAGATAATAGGAAGGTGGGATGAAGACCAGATTCATAATAAAAAAGTTGCTGAGTTATAGTTCTCAAGTGGATTTTCCTTTTGCTAAAATAATGAACAATGAAATGAGGAATGCGCTTAAGCTCAGTCATTTCTATCAGACAATGAGGAAAGTAGAGTTAAGCATAGTACATATAAATACTAGCAAAATTTTCCATTATAGAACTTGAAATTAAAATCTTTTTTTCCTATGCAATAATGAAATACGTCTATCCTTGTTGAGGACCATCATGTAAAGGAGAACTAATTAACAAATAAATGATTAAGGAAAAAATCGGACTCTTTACTCATGTAATCAAATTGAGAAAGGCTGTGGGTTGTGACTTCTTACTTAATGATGAATCACATAGAAAATTCTTGAGTCCATTTATGGAACTAAGGAGATAGGACTTAGTAATATCAGGAACTTATTCTCTGCTGTTGCTTATTGCTACAGAATATCTTTGACTCATTTTTTTCACTAGCAAATAGAATATTGAGAATGCCTTGTAAGTTTTGGAGAAGGACTTAAATACCCAAGTCCATGGCCACCAGTACTCTGTTAAGGAGGATATTTGATCTTTCGCTTAATTGACAATAAGAAGAATTTTGTTTTTCCACCAGGCAAGTTTGAAATCTTAGAGGACGATAGGGAAAATTGTGCTGAGCTGTTTTCTTTCCTTTTTCCTTTATATTTAGAGGTTAGAGTGGAAAGAGGGGATTGTGATATTAAAGCCGGATCCTTGTTCTTTAGCCAAGATATGAAAAGAACTTAATGTTAACCTTACCTAGAAATGCCCAAAATGAAACTGTTCTCTATAAGGCTATGCCATAACGCTTTTAGAGGCCACTATTCTTTTGGGAATAGGAGTAAACGTTTTATATAGAGGGAAAGTAATGCTCTTCTAACATTCTTTAAGTGTTAAAGCGAGGGAGATAGACTCTAGGGTCGGATAAAAAAGGCAACATATTGTTACTGGGTATTTAAATATAACCAGGGAATGAAAAAGACACGATGAGTTCGAGACTTTTCTCAGCTCAGTGCATTTTTCCATACATTCCCTACAAGCCCTTGCTGGAAAATTTATAAGGATATTTATTGATGATGCTACAGTTTAGGCTACAACTTTAAAGATTGGCTTTTAGCTTCAACGTGGAAAGCAGATCTTTCAGAAAGAGGGTAATATTGATCTCCTATCAAAATGGTTGTTTGGACAGCTCTATAAACCTTTCCTTTGTATTCTTAATAAGTCAATTTAAGTATTTGGAGTTTTAATTAAGAATTAATTCTATGTGGAAGCACAAGAAGAATCTAGCTTTTTCCTCTTGTCATTTCCCCTTCTTTCCCTATGAGCTGTCTCTTAGATGAAGGCAATATGCTCTCCCAGCATTCTTGATGCATAAATTGATTGAGACAAACTCTAGGGTCAGATATATAAGGCTACAAATCATTGCCGGTAGCTAACTAAGGATAACCAGGTTGTGATGACTCCAAACTTTTCTTAAGTGCCATCTCAGCTTCAAAGAGACGCATATGAATATCATGTAAATTTATTTTCAAATGCCTCTTGGCAGCATACTAAGTTTACAGCTAATGATTTATATGCCTCCCCAAATGACCTAGCAAAAGTAGCTAGGATAAACCACATTAGGAAAACCAATTTCTCAAGATGAACATTTATTTAAATCTTTGAGATATATGAGTATCACCAAGACTATGTGTGAGAGATTCCATCTTTATGGAAGCAAAATTCGGAGAGATGATATGAATTATGAGTGTCTCTAAAGCAATACTGGAGATTATCTACTCATTGCTTGACTACAAGAAACTCCCATGACAGTTAAAATATAATACCATTTACAATATGCACATATTTAAAAATCATCTGCAACCAGAATTGCACTATTCATTGAACTGCGTAAAGTTTATATATTTGATTAAAGCAGTTTTCATTTGCTAAACCAACCTTGAACCAGTTTGAATGAAAGTGTGTACCACCGGAATGAGAGAATTCCTTTGGAGTCACTTATGCTTTCTTAATTATTACGTACCCAAGGAGGATTGCCTGCAATGAAATGAGAATATGAGATAAGTTGCCATTTACCATTGACTGAAAGGTAAGGTAAGCTAAAATTATACTTTAAATATCGCTTGCTCAAAGACTGTTGTGATAGACATTCCCTAGGAACACTGCAACAACATACAATGGATACGTATAAATATAATATGAATCACTTATAAATGTAAATTTATCATACAATAATTCAAGTCATCAGTAATTGCTAAGCTCTATAGTAAATGATAAAGAGATATCACAAATAGAAGAGGAATCAATATTGCTACTTCCTATACATGGGAAAACTTTGATTAAAAATGTATTCATGTAGTTGTCGATGTACCAACCTTTTGATTTACACCTGTTCAACTTTAAAACCGACCTTGATGGGTTATTTAATTAATTGAATGTCTGGCCACATTTTTTGGAGCAAAAGGTGAAGGGATGGTCATAAAAAGAAAGAAATAATTAAAAGCTTGTAAACCTCTCATAAAAACTGATCATGAAAGTATTATCAGAGATAGCTCTGCCTCTACCTCTCCCTCTACTTCTACTTGTAGCTCTCTCTCCCACTACCTCTCCTCATCCTTCTCTCTCTGCCCTAGGAAGCCGGAGGTTTTGTTATTCACAAGCACACTCCTATGTGTCTGACTTGTTTATTTCTTTTTCTCTTCTGTATTAATAATAATAATAATGATAATACTGTTGTTGTTTGCCATTTTATGTGTCACTATTAATCCCCATTCAAATGGGGGTTAACGTAGACATGTTGGAGATGGGAAATTGAGGCTGGATGCCCTTCCTGATTCCAAATGGTGGGCTTGAACTTAGGTTTGTCACTTACAGATTCAAGCGCTTAACCACTACGCTACAGTTATAATGAAAATAAAGCAATGAATAATAAAAAAAGAAAAGATGGACATTGTATTAAATTTGAATGGAAGGCAAAAAGGTAAAGGGATAGCCTTATAAACTGTCCTTAAAATCATCATGAAAGGCAGCTCTACCCAGACCTCTCCCTGTACCTATCTCCTCTACCTCCTCCTTTCATAATCCCTTATCACACCATTCATGTATCTGCCATGTACAACTGACCAATATGTACATACAGTATACAAACGTACATGTACACTAAGACTAGTTCATTGCTTATTTCATTAGGTAGTTATTTTTCTTTTATTTCTTTAAACATGATTTATACTGTAATTTTCTTTTAATAAATTTTATTATTTCTTCATACTTATTTTAATAGGTCTTTGTTATTCCTTTGTTTTTTAGGTATTGTTATTCTTGAGTTTCTTTGTTTTTTGTTATTCCCTGTTTCTTTAGACCTGTAAAGCATAATTTTATTCACTACTATAATCCAGATATACAATTATTTTATTGAATATAATGTTACTATAAAAAAAAATATGAAAAGAAATGTATGTTTGTACATGTTCAGGCATGTGAGACGTCATATGGCTTGATCTGAAATAAATGATATATAAAACATAACCAAAATAATACGGTTTACACTTTACAGATCCACGTTTGTACATATATTATCGAAAATATCAATGAGATATCAT
>JAXCGZ010003934.1:0-50000 GCA_037179515.1 Halocaridina rubra
ATACTGTATATAATTTCGCTTTAAGAAGCAAGCAAACAAAACTAAACCCAAGGAGATGGAACAATTGTATGTCTGAGGTCCTGTCTAGGAGTAGCTAAAAAATGCAGGAGATTAAGTGTGTGCAAGAGACAGAATGAAGTGGCACAAACCAAATTACAGGAACATAACTTCAATCAGCAATACCAAGCTTATATGGTGGAAGTAAAGTAAAGCAGGAAACCTCACACCTTCTATAAGGCATTACTGTATTTAGATGTATTTAATTATTTACAATATGCATATGCATGATCGAACAAATGACTATGACTTGAGCGAAATATATGAATCATTTCCTCTATGAGGCTTCATTTCTCTTTTTGGTTGCGGTCATCTTGCTGACTCTGGCAATAGAGGAATTCAGGGATAAAAATGATTAGGAAATACACACATGTATCTTACAGTGCAGGACACAATCATTTGTTGAGCTAAAGTGCAGTAATAAAAATAATGAAAAATTATACTGATTAAATTTACAGCTAAACTTACCTTTTCACACACTATAAAAAATACGACAACTGGCATATGATATAAAGAAAAATATGAGGTTGGAGAATGTAACCCACAGGCATCAGAGATACTTTACTTATAGCCACTAATTAATATGAGTATTAGCATGCTTTAAACATACAGCTGCATACCTTGGGTGCATTACTGGTGACACTAGGTGCTTTGTTGGATATAGTGGTAGGGGTTGCAGGGGTACTGGCAGGGGAAGAAGAGGACTGACGCTGACCAGTTGTGCTTTGTGCCTCAAGAATCTGCCAATACAAGTAGTTTGGCATAAAGACCAGTGCAGTGATAATTTTATACACCCACGAGAGAGTAATGTGTGCATGTGAGTAAATCATACTGCTTGTCAGGTGCAAAATACGAAATGTTTATCGGTGATATCTACCTCATTAATATTAAAAATACAAATCTTCATATTACAAGGTTTTCGATTCTAGGTCATGCACAATGATTAAATTGGTAAGAACTTAGGAACTGCTACATTTACATATCTCAAGCAATACTGTCTGTTAACAAAATCTGGATGTAAACACTGAAAAATGGGAAATATGATATGTGGCTTATCAGAGGGATAAAATTACAGAACTAAATGGCTACAACAAAATCATATTACATGTGACATAAAATCAAAGATTTTTAACAACGAAAAGAACCCAAGCAGTAGAAAGTTAATGCCAAGTTTTTTATTCAGTTACAGACCCACAGGCTTTGTATTATGTCATCTGCCTTAATTCAATAAAATTATATTCTTACGCATCATGAGTTTAGTCAAAGTCTATACTCAACATCTTATCAGTAGATCAAAATACCTTAAACTCTAATTTTTTCATGGCCATGATATACAATAGACAATGACAGACAAATTGTAACATATAAAAGAACGACTTCAAATGCAGTTTTCCTGAAACTTATCTGCATCTGCAAGAATTTTAGTTAAAAGTAATTAACATACTAAAACCATTTCAATCTAATATAAAACAAACATGATTCTCCTTCAAATAATACTACTTGCGAATAATTTGATATACATCTATAAAATAACGTTTTTGTCCTGATAAAACCTTGTAATCTCATATACCAACTCCAGCAAGATATACATTAGCAAAAATAAATTGAGCTAATTCAAATGGTGCTAAAATATAATTTTTTTTTTGTGTGATACCGGAAAGGGTAAACAAAATTGCCCTCACTGAGCCCAGGAATCAAAAAACACTGAGACAAAGAAAAATGTAGCAGATTAAGGACAAAGCAGAAATAAAACGATAAACAGGATTTGGCCCTGAGATGATGACAGATCAATATTTTGAAAGATGAAAGGTTATACAAGCCAGGAAAGACAAAAGGATGAAGAGAGTTCCAGTTTTGAGGTGGAAGGAAAGAGGCAATCACTGCACTGACCAATCCACGAGATATAAATTTCCACACAGTACATGTCTGATGAGACTCCTTGACATGTTACAAGTCCTCGCCAGAAGGAGGGAGAGATGCAACTCGCCAACTCATCAGAGCAGCGATGGAAGTAGAATCGATAGTAAAGAGAAATAGACAGTACCTTCCTGTGACTTGATAGAGAATCCAGATTAGAAGTAAGAAAAGGGTCACTAATGAGTCGGATGGTATTAGATTCAACCCTAACAAGGAAATAAGTATAAGAAGCAACCCAGATGTGAAAGTAAGTGTTTTTAGCAGGGACGGATAAGACCTTTATATATTTTTAGTAGCTGAGAAGGGGAAGTGTAATGATGAAAATGCAAAAGAACTTCCAATTTCTTAGATGCAGTTTTAGAGATTTGAATTATGGGACTCCTCAAAAAAATTTATCTCTGAATTCCTAATAAATTAAGAGAATTAAAGAGGATAAACTTTGTTGTTTTTGAAGACAATAGAACTATCAAGAGGAGAAGATAAGAATTAAATATCCAGAAACTGTGTCAGGGAAGCATTAAATTAACTAAATCTTAGGTACCCCACTCAGACACCCTTGTAAATCAAAGTTGAGAGTGAAAAAAAAGTGATAAGAGACTGATTTCGAGCAATGGATGATGGTTGGGAAGAGAGGCTGGATAACTCTGTTAAAGATGCCTGTCCATGATGTAACACATCACCTCATACAATTATACACATTACAGAAGACAGTGCAGCACACACCACATGACAAACACAACCTGAGAGCTCCATGGGAAAGTCTATGATCGGGTGTGGGTCTCCATAGGGACTTGGAGCTGTTTAGCCGGGAAGCTTATGGAGCAACAATAACAACTTATCAAGTTGGCTATTTATTAGTAGGAGAGGATTATACATATTTTGAGATGTCACCATGCTTGTAATACTGCTAATATTTATGCACTACACATGCTTGTAGAAAATATGTGTCAAACATCTTCTATCTGGGTCATTTACATATTTGTTTGAAGGATATTTGTACATACTCTGAGAGTGAATGCACTATATATATGATAAATATAATTTTCAAGCAATTATCTGCTAATTCCCGATGTGTGCCCAAAATTTTACCAAGGATACCTTACAGAAAAACATCCACCAATATAATATTAAACCTTAATCACCCAATAATCCTTTCAAGTTGCCATGGTGTTCCTTGATGACAGTTGTCACACACACACACACACACAATATATATATATATATATATATATATATATATATATATATATATATATATATATATATATATATATATATATATATATATATAATATATATATATATATATATATATATATATATATATATATATATATATATTATATATATATTATATATCATAAAAAAAGGATGGCAACTGCACCAAAATAATATCATCCTATAATCTTCCATTTTTAAGTGTGGTCGCTGTTTTGGATGACAGGATATCTCATACTTAATCATTATTTTCTTGTTTAGAACAATACTAAATGAAAAAGAAATTAAAAATGGCATTGAGACTACAAACACTCCCCTACTTACAAACAAAAGCCTTCTCATATATTAATGTATGTATTACAGTACTGCATTATAACATTATTACTGTATTAAAATTCATTAATACTGTATACTTTACGTTTTATGTAGTAGTTAAGTGTTATTCTATATCTGCTTCAAATTGTCTGCAGTAGTACTGTTGAAAACTGAAATGTAATTTATAGCACTCAACAAGGGCTATGGAAAATAGTTACAAACATTACTCTTCAATTATTACACTATATTTTATTATTAATTACTTGCTATGATATTTAAAATTAATAGCAAATCCTATTAATATTTTATGTATACATAACTAAATAGACTGTAATGTTTATCAACTGCAATATGACTGGGAGTGCCCATGTGCACATGTCCCCATGTACAGTTTTCTGAATAAAAAAAAAAAAAAAAAAAAAAAAATGTCTTTAGCCTAAGGACTGTACACTACTGCACATGCATGTATTGTATAGTACTTTTTTTTTTTACATCAACACAACTTATACACAATTCTAGTTATGAACAGACTTCTGGAACCTAACTCATTCGTACGTAGGGTAGTGTCTGTATTTACAATTTACAAGAGCAATAAAAAATACGAGAATAATGTACTCATGACAGGTTGATTGTGACTATATCCTGTCTTTGTAAAATGCTGTTCAAATCTATTATCATGTCATTATTATAGTTTCCACGTAACAAAAAACAATCTACATTGCTTTCTGATGTATGAAGGACTTTATAAGCTGAAAAGAGATACAGGCTCCACGAAAAGCATGAAAAAACTGTCCAGTACTTCTAAGTTCTCATGACTGCTGCAGCATACAGAAAAGTAAATGATCAAAAAAAGGTATCTAATTTACATCAAAGGATACCATTATAGGTAAATCACCAGTGAAACATTCACACTTTAGAATTATGGCCCTATCTTACTTCATCCTGTAGCACTTAAAAATCAGCTGCTTCTTTGCATACTTGATTGGAATTCCACTTCATAAATAAGTTATTAGATGTCGAAAAATTTAGAAAAGATTAAAGCAGAAATCCTCATAACCAAATACCGAAGATTTTTAAAAACCGTCAAAATCATATCCAAATACCGAAGATTTTTAAAAACCGTCAAAATCATAACCAAATACCGAAGATTTTTAAAAACCGTCAAAACAATATAGCCAAATAAGAGAAGAATCTTGCTTACAGAAAACCCCAAGATGTGTACTCAACAATTACTTATGTCACCACACAGCTGCTGTGTCTCCAGCAACAATATAATTTTCATAATTAGCGGATTACAAAAAAGGATTATGCACAGGTTCTGGAATACAAACAGATTTAAGCAAAATACATTCTAAATTATGCAACTTGAAATTGAAAAAGAAGAGGTACATTTAAAACTGAACAAGATAAGCACTACCTTCAATGAACACTAAGGTTATATAACAAAAGCATACTAGAGCTACAATTGCTAAATCCCACTTGTAAATCTTTATATCTCTCACCTCGTTTGAGGCAATCTCATCAAAGCGAGGTTGTGCCTCTTCTTCCTCAAGGCCTTCTCCCTCTTCCCCTTCATCCTCCTCCCCCTCCTCCTCCTCATCGTTTTCATCATCCCCTTCGTCATCTCCCTCAGGTGGCTACAGACCAATCAAAATATACAAATAAAATCCACGTGCATGCAACACCAACATACACACATATTAGGTTCCACTTAGTAATATGATTCATCTAAAATTTTTACCTAATGTCCATTCAACATCCAGTAATTAAAATATTATTTAATAGTAACATCTGACATGTCATTAGACTGCGATCTCTTCATGCGCCACTAGATACTGCCAGTATACTGTTTGCATGGCTCTTATGAAAGAGAAATGCTGAATGATAATTAGGCCTATCATTAAATCTGTTAAGGTAATATATTGTACACAATCCCAACTACTGGAAATAAAAATCAATATACTTGCAAAAAAAATTTTCATGTACAGTGCAAAACACCAACTATAAAATAATTCCTACATACTTCCAGTGAAAGTAATCTCTTAATGGATGCACTCTTAAAACAGAAGGAAATTTTACACTTGAAACTATAATTGGCTAAGAAATATTTTAGAATAATTGCATGCAGAATAAAGTTTTAAATGTTGTACTGTGACTCTTTATAAAAACGAAATTCAAGGTAAAATGGAGTCTTACCCTATGCAAAATTGCACCATTATCACTGGCACTCGAAACATCATTGTCATCAACTGAGATGTGGAACCGACGACGAAACTCGTTATGAAATTCATTCTGCGCCGATGCTAATCGCTGGTTTCTCTCCTGCTCGTTGGTTCCCTGGGAACTATTAATAAATGGTTATTATCTGTATATCTAAAAAGGAAAATCATTCAATTAAATTCCATAAATCATTAAGAATTGAAAATTTGAAGATTAATCCTGTTTTACTAATGTTGAAAGATTATATATGAATTACACAGAAGTAAAGATAACTCATGAACCTTACGTTATGGAGCTGTAAGGTTCCGTAAGGTAAGGTTCATAAGAAAATTTCTTCCAATCTAAGAAAAATTAATACTTTTACAATGCGAATATATTTTGCAGAATGGGTTTTGAATAACAGTGTATCATTAATACAGTAATACTTCTAGAGGCTCTGAAGCTATGAAACCATAATCTTTGAATAAAAAACTAAAAGTATTTGTAGAGAAATTTCAAGTGCTTTTATTAACGTCAAGCAGTAGGGGTCATTGAAATTTATTTAAGAAAATGCCCACCTTCTATCATCTGACAAAACTCAGTGTTAGAAAAACTCAAAAAACACAAATCATGTGTGATAAAATTGATAAATGTCATCTTTCACAACACACATCATAGCCCTAATGCCAATGAAAACATCCCTCATGAACATGTAGGAAGTAGATGCCATTAAAAATTTCTATCCAAGTAAGATATTCTTACATGCTCCAAGATTATTATTCAAATGATTCCTTACCTTTATGCACCTAATTAATCGGTGTTCTCCATACATAACTTACCACAATGTTACTATTACAAAATTTTATAAAATTCAAACCTTAATTGTATTTAAAGTCTAAACTATCTCAAAAGTGTTTCATTACCCAATATCTTGATCCCATGTAAATAATTTATACTTAATTCTTATTAATTCCCTGCTAAGCCAAGCTGCACAAAAAGCTATTTAATAGCATTCCATAGTTTGAGGTTCTAAAACTTTACAAACAAAGCAATACCTGAAAATTATACCATAATACATATGACTGTTACTGAGGAATGCTAAATTTGCTGATACCTACTTTATGAGTAGACTTAAAATAAGTGTAAAACTATATTTTTTTCCAATACTTCATATACTTTGTAGTGTCAAAATTGGCAACATATCTGCTTACGAATTCTGACAGAGGATGTAGAAATATATTTAAGATAGTGTGTAAAATTTTTTGCTAAATCTAGGAACTATTCATACTGTTTTAGGATTGCGGCTGACTGGTCCAGTGAGTGTATCACAAAACACGAAGAGATTTAAGTAAGTTAATAATATATTGTAAACAAAGCAGTATCAATGAAGGTAGAACTATATGGGAGAAGCTCTCTCTATTACACTCAAAGAAAATATCTGAGGCATTGTGTCTTCAGACTTGTGTAACTTATGCAGTCCTCTCGGATGATATACAGTACATATATGTTACGGATCTAGAGATGATCATTCTTCAATATACTGTACTCTACCACATTCATTGGACAAACACCCAAGAACAGTAAGACTTAAATACTAGTTGTTGTTGGCCTCTGAATCACTTTTTTATCAAGAGAGTTTTTTTCTTCAGTGTCTACTTAACCGACCAAAGATGAAGGTTTGTAGCATTTGAAAATATGCACAAAAAAGTCTCAAAGAACTTTTTTTCAAAAAATTATGTCTGTTCAAGAGATCTAGTACCTCTATGGGAGTGGCATTCTCTAAGCACTCTCTTTAACAGAGATAAATATATGAGGATAGTTATATACCATATAGTCTTACCGATATATAGCAACTGGATTTAATCTGCCAAGAAATTATGCGGAGAGAGGGAAAACTTTATTATTAATATCCTGCCCTTTCTAAAAGAAGTGAATTAAACAAACATATCTTATTCAAAGAAGCTAAAACTACAACAGTCATATATGACCATACCTAGTGGGTCTTTCCCACTGTGTAGTTCGGGCATTATGATTAACATAGTAAGTGCGACCATTGGCATCTTGTCGCTCCTCCCAACCTTCAGGTAGCGGACTCTGCCCATCATTAGGTACTAACACAGGCTGTAAAGAAAAATATTTAATTATTTTTCTCACAAATAGGACAGCTTTGCAGACACTGACATCCAAAATCATTCTAAAAAAGACAAGATCACAAATAATTCAGCCAGGTACTCAATACCTGGACTATTATTTTAGCCTGTCCTTTTCCTATTGTGTATCATTCCCTTATTTCTGCCTTGTCCTTGGCCTTCTACTTTGTCTTCATCTTAATGTTTTCTTTGTGCCCGTGCTTGATGAAAGCAGTTTTCTTGCCTGTCCCGGAGTCACAATCATAATTAGAGAAAATATAGATATACACAAAAGCTCTTTAAAGGTGAAATTGATTTGTTTTTTGATGTTCGGCAGCATCAACAACCAAACGAATTGTGATGACAAAGTGAAATATGCAACATTAAGCTATCAATCTTTAAAAAATAAAAAGGTGGACTTTATACATATACAATTAAAATGGCTACCATCTAGATCATAACAGACTGACAAGTATGATAAGTATTTTTCACAAACTTTTGACCTGCAGAGGGAGCTCATATATCACTTCCACATCAATGAAGAAATAATATAATATGTACATATACATGTAAATATTAGTATATAAACAAACAAAAGGTAGAGCACCAAGGGAATGAAAGGAAATTATCAATAAAACAATAATGTACTAGATAATAAGGAATGTTAGAGCTGTCTTACTAAAGGCAAGGTAAAGTATAAGAGATACGAATTTAATATACATAAGGGAGTATATCAAATGCTTCCACATCCTGCTGGAGACAGCAGGGTGCCACTAGCATACACAGAAAAGGATGGCAGAATGGCTCCACCACATATCTCCATCCCTTCCATCAGCTGTTCTCAGGCAAGAAAAGTCTATATATCAGGAAGGATGACATTGTCAGTCATTTGCCCCCATATCCCTTTTAGCCAGCTCTTACAACAAATAGGCAATGCAATGAGGTAACGTTTCTCACTTAATACCTAGGAGTAGATGGTAAATAAGGAGAAAGGGGATTACAAGAATGAAATTACTTATTTCCTTACTAAATATAAAATAAAATGCAAAAACTTATATGGAATATCATTTCCACACAGATACTGAAAGGACATCACGACAGGGAAGGAAAGCAGCAGTCTACCCTCTCAAACAATATCAACGAAGTAAAGTTGAGGGGGGGGGGGGGCATGAGAAAAGCAGAAGAGTTTATTACAGGAGATAATGTAACAAAATGGATAAAATTGTCTATCTGGTTAGGTGTTGAAAGAAGCCAAGCAGTAAGTGCAAAATAGAGGTACAAGAATATGTCTGAGTTCAGGTTAAATGGTTGATGTTTAGAGCAAGCACAGAGGAGTTATTGCTAAATCTTGATTGATAAAATCACAAGCAACTCCAAGAGAGTGCAATATATTAGAAAAACGAACTGAAAAGTAACCGACAAAAAATAACAGATATGGTGGTTCACTAACGATGACAATTTTTAAGAAGGATGAGCATTTGATAGGTTACATCACAGAAAATGCTGGGAAGTTTGAACGAGTCACTGGCAAGGTTAATAGTAAAATAAAGGAAGAATTGTGAGAATAATGTTATACATAATTGCATTAAACTTGAGGTTGAAATTTACAATATGGAATTGTATATTTAAGGTAAAAGTGGAATCCTGAGATAAAGAGCACATTAGTTTTCTATAAGGAAGTAATGGTGTAAGAGAAAAGAGTAGCAAAGTATAAGAACAGCGCATGCTTAAATAAGCCTGCAGAGAAGAAATGAGTTTAGAAAAGTAAAAACATAGGTAAAGAGTGTACACTTAAGTAAGGTCTTGAATTCTATATGCAAACTATATATTTAAAATCATGCCATCTAGTGCATTACTGTCTGGGAATGACATATGAAATTATTTCACCTCCTTTCATTAAGCAAGTCCTCAAGCTTGCAACAGTGGATAAGAACTCCACACGGAGCATAAAACAGTGTGATCACTGAATGGCATCAAGCACATAGACTACAAACTGACATGTGGGCATTATGAATGTAATTTCAATGCTTAATCTTACATACTGATCTCCATTCTTTACCATAAATCTTAATTACATATAGCTATAAGAGGATATATCCCACTAACATTATGCGTAATTTCACAGACAGTTAAAGATAGTTTGAGAACTATTATTCCAAATCTGAATGTTTTCAAAAATGACAATCAATGATTAAGCAATAAAAATAGCTATTTGGTCATGTTTTACATAATCAAAATTAATTGTTCTTCATTTAACTGACAAAACTACAAGAACAAATATGATTCCAAAAAAACAAACCTGGGCAGGAGATTCTTCATGACCTGTACTGTTGTCGATACTAACAACTTCCCAACCAGCTTCCTCAGGGGTCTGTTCACCTGACGTTCCACCACTTGCTGAGCTTCCCTCCTCTCTTATATATGCTACGTAAAGCTGAAGGTGGCCCTTCACTCGTGATCGCGTACTGTAATAAATGACAAAATACATAATTTCCTTATCTTTCATCATGTGCTAATCGTCCATATCTACATATTATATAGGGACTATTTAATCTGATAAAAATAATTTACATATAGTGCAGAAATATTTCAAGATTACTCTGTTTTACTATCATCAAATGAGTGGACTTATAAAAAACTGAACTAAAAATATCTCGAATTCGCACTAAGTGTGACAGTATTTGCATAAACATGTTTATTTTACAATTACAAAAATTATATGTACAACTTCTTAAGTTGACATCAAGTACAATAATATACATAAACTGTTTACCATCACGCATACTGCTCTAAAAAAAATAAATGTAGAAATTTTTAAATCAAAATTTACTAGTGCAGCACTATTTGAAGTACATTAAGGGGCTCAACATCACAAAGGAAATGAATTTCTTGATTTGCCACAAGGTGCAACAATATCAATATCAGTTGATTTGGTTTATCAACACATTGAACCTCATTGAGAGAAAAGAAAAAATAAAATTTTTGGATTGTTGATAAAGGAACTGTTTGCATTATGAGAAGAAACTCATGCCTTCAATAACAAAATGGGGCCACGGATACATTTCAAGTAAAGGTGATACTCTATGCAAGCACTAAAGCCATATACTGTATATACCTTCTAGGTTCTAGGCGATGGTGTCGATGTGGGATCTGTCTGCCTTCCACTTCTCTAGGCAAATTTTGGAGGGTCAATTGTACTAAGCCTAGGAAGTCATCCCTTGTCAAGCGATTTTCATCAAACACTTCCAACACCAACTTATGGTCTGCTGGCTTCACCTGATTAAAAAAAATAAGTTTATGCTCTGATGATTCGCACAATATATTGGGAATGGCAACTCAAACACTATGGTGCTATCTTGTATTTATTCTGGGAAGACTGTACAGTGGACTGCCATCCTGCATCGCCACACAGACAACTGCCCTCCAACCAATAGGTTCAAACTCACCTAGATGGCTGACAGGAAGTCAGCAGAGAAAACAAGATGGCTGCCATGAAGTGGGAAAACAAAATAGCCACCAAACAAATGACATCATAATTCATTATATACTTAACATGCTCAAAAGTCCATTTTTAACACTATGAGCTCACTGCATACTTATCTCATACTTGATATCCTCTCTCAAAACAAACAATAATCTTTATAAAGAAATATCTTTATTTTATTCTGCCAAATGACAAATAGCATTAATTTCTTCTCTTGAATGACTATCAATAACATATATACAGAAGTTCTCCTACTTACGACCAACCGAGTTATGTACAATAACCTACAAATTATCTACTCATGTACAGTATTAATGTATGTACAGGTATTACTGTACTGCACTGTTTTATTACATTATTATTACTGTATTAAAATTCATTAATACTGTATACTTTATGTAATAGTTAAGTATCTTTAGCATAAGTGCTGTATAGTACTGCGTATGTATGTACTGTACAGCACTTTTTTTACCTAAACATAACTTACGAACAATTCTACTTATGAACAGACTTCTGGAACCTAACTTGTTCATAAGTTGGAAAGTATATATATATATATATATATATATATATATATATATATATATATATATATATATATATATATATATATATATATATATATATATATATATATATATATATATATATATATATATATATATATATATATATATTCAATCATTTAACAAATAGGCCTTACCCTAAATATGAATTCTTCATCCCATCTTGGATTGAGAGTCTGAAAATAGAAATATGGAATAAAACTTAAGATTTAAAAAATGAATCTATTCTCGTCTGGAATTTCAAATTCTGAATCAGATTTAATATCAAGATTAATTATTAAGGAAAAACAGCAGGTCAAAATAAAAATTCAAAATTGATCTAGAGGAAACTAAAAACTCTTATAGTTTTTTTATGTGTGGCACTGGGGCAGGCAAAGAAAACTGCCCTCACTGGGCTCAGGCACCAGAGAAACCTTGAAAAGAAAAAGTAGCAGCTTAAGGACAAGGCAGAAATAAGTGTATGACAAATAAAAGGACATGCTGACAATATAGTCAAAGTAATGAACACCTAGAAATATAACAGGATTAGGCCTCGATATGATATCAGATATATTTTGTGAAGGAAGGAAGATTATAAAATTCAGGGAAGACAGAAAGAGGAAAAGAGCTCCAAAGTCTGAGTACTGGGAGGAAAGAGCCAATCACTGCACCAACCAATCCGTCCCTACAAAGCTCCACATAGAACAAGGCCTTGTCAACTCATCAGAGCAGTGATAATATAAAAGAGAAAAAGAGTTGATACCTCCAAGTGAAGTGAGAGAGAATCGAGATGGAAGTGATAAAAAACTTCATAGGTGCAACACATCTTTGTTTTCTACAGTTCAAAGATAGAAAGGTATAGAAAATCTTACTGAAATCTTGATTTATTATAAAGAGAAAGAATAAGTGCATAAATTCCCAAACCTTCAGAAAAATGATCCATTACGATGGTGAAAAGAATGAGGTTTAAACAAATCTTTGGATAATTCCAAATAGAAAAGATCATAAGAGATATATCACCACGGGCAGTTTTCATTTTGTCTACTATAGTGGGTAAGAAATGTGTGCAACCATAGATCTACATTGTTACAAGATAGTGTCTACCTCTTTTAACAAAAGGTTGTCGTGGTTGACTATATTCAAGTCTTATTGAGCTAATGGGGTCTGGTATATATCTTATTTTAGAACAAAAAAAGATTGTCAAAACGTGGTCAAAGAGATAAGATATGGTAAACCTATTGTGCAGAAAGCTATACACAACGTTAGGAAAGAGGTTTTAAGGTTTAGGTGACTTACAAAACTTCATGCAAATTTTTCTCCAAAGCTTTTGGAATATGGGATCGGCGAGACTGACTGGAAGTTATGGAAATACAGTATATTTGTCATTATTAAGAATTACAAAAGGGCATATGATGGTAAGTTATGGACTAGGCCAATACTTTATGGTCCAAGAATTTTCCAAATAAGTTAGTTTAACTTAACGCTTGCATAATAATAAATGCTGGAAAGGACAGTGGTCCACAGAGTTTAGGTTTCTCATGAGTTGAAGAATAATATTGGTTACAAAGACAGAATTCAAGAGAATCTGAATACATCTCTGTTCAGCTCACTAACGAAGATATTATCACAATACTTTAGCACTTCTCTGAAGAGGAGTGATTAAGGTGCTTCTTGGGCTGGTGAGAATGTGTGTTCTTTGGCTCAGCCACCTTTTACAAGGGGGAATGGGGCCATTGTATATAGTTAGTATACGGATATATATAATTAGGTTATTTCTGACTCTTTTCTAATTCTTCACATACTCTTAGCCCAATGTGTCCTTTACTGTCGAATCAAACACACGAGAAAATACATTTTCAAAGATTCTGATGCATCTTATATTTTACTATTATTGCTACTTAAAATGTTTACTTTCCTCTTTTGAAACTACAAAAGGATTAGAGTTGAGTTTTATTACATAATAGATAACATATACTCTGTGCATGTGTATATACTAAAGGAGTAAAACTTACCTTCTTTTTAGTTTTAGTAAGAACACAGTCAACAACATTGTCTTCTACACCACTGTCGGTAGTGTTCACTAACTCGATTTTGACATATGGATCACTGTAAAGCAAATATGAATATTAATTATACATTTTAATAAGCAACAATACATACATATTCACCCCGCAAAATATAGCAGTACAGTCTTCTAAATACAGGATTAGGCAAAAATATCACTTTACAATATATGAGATTTTCATATTCCATCTAATAACCCTCCTTCAGATAATTTCTGAGAGAGAACTTCAGATCTCAGAGTCACTTAAGGATTTGCAAAGAAACAAATTCATAAAATACATTATGAGGATTAGAAACAGAATTATCTAATGTCAAATTAAGGCCTATATTCCATAATTCTTTGCAATAAAAAACATATATAGCACCCAACCTAGACAGGATTCCAAACATTGAGAACAAGAGACCTAAAGAAAATGAAACAGACAAACAGATGTACAGACTTCATCACTTCTCATCTATGACAGAAAAATAAGTAACCCTAAGTGATAGCATATACTTTAGTAGTCAATGACTGATAGACAATATTAATCAATATAAAGCCAGAGAAAAAATAATATATTCCATCCACGCAGAGAATGAAGCTTCTGTCCAAAGAAAACTTGTAGGAGCAAAAACCTGGTTTATGGAAGGGTCTCTCCTTCCAAAAATAAGTCCCTCTCCTCCTTCACCACCATCCACGTACGCAAGCAACAATCATCCACAAAGGTAAATACAGTACTGTACCATGTTTTATTTTAGTAGAGTAGAATTCCTTTTTATCATTAATGTACTTTTCCTTTTACAGATATGTATAATGTATATAATTTGTATTATATATTTCATGTTTTTACTGACTTGAAAAATTTTAAAATGAAACTTATTATGACTAGGAATGGATTAATTGAATTTACATGCTTTTCAATGGGAAAAATAAATCCAACCCACGAACAGGCTTTGGGAACGGATTTAATTCGTGGGTTAGGGTCACCACTATATATATATACAGTGTTGCCTCACTTATCGCGGTAGTTCGGTTCCGGGACCCGGCGCGAACCAGGAAATCCGCGAAGTAGGATCAGCCTATATGTACATAGATATTGTAATATATTTTTACATTTACACTGTATAAACTGTCCCTGTACTGTTAACATACCACCCATTACTTCATAGATAACAGCATGCAAGCGTAAATTTATATGAAAGTGATAGGAAAACTTACCGTGAATGTGATGATGACGTGACATACATACTCATTTACAATTATTTTTTCGTTTACGTACTGTATAAACCCTCCCTGCACTGTTAAAAACACCCTTTACATTATAAATAGCAGTAAGCAACGTAAATTTTATGAAAGTGATAGATAAAATTACGGTGAATGAGGTGATGATGACGTGACAAACATACTCATTTACAATTATTTTTTCGTTTACGTACTGTATAAACCCTCCCTGCACTGTTAAACAAACACCCTTTACATTATAAATAACAGCAAGCAACGTAAATTTTTATGAAAGTGATAGAGAAAACTTACCGTGAATGAGGTGATGATGACGTGACATACATACTCATTTACAATCATTTTTTCGTTTACGTACTGTATAAACCCTCCCTGCACTGTTAAAAAAACACCCTTTACATTATAAATAACAGCAAGCAACGTAAATTTTTATGAAAGTGATAGATAAAATTACGGTGAATGAGGTGATGATGACGTGACACACATACTCATTTACAATTATTTTTTCGTTTACGAACTGTATAAACCCTCCCTGAACTGTTAAAAAAAACACCCTTTACATTATAAATAACAGCAAGCAAGGTAAATTTTTATGAAAGTGATAGATAAAATTACGGTGAATGAGGTGATGACGACGTGACACACATACTCATTTACAATTATTTTTTCGTTTACGAACTGTATAAACCCTCCCTGAACTGTTAAAAAAACACCCTTTACATTATAAATAACAGCAAGCAACGTAAATTTTTATGAAAGTGATAGATAAAATTACGGTGAATGAGGTGATGATGACGTGACACACATACTCATTTACAATTATTTTTTCGTTTACGAACTGTATAAAACAAACAAACAAACAAACAAACAAACTTTATTTCCATTTCAATACAATGGGTATTCGTCAGCCAGGGTAAGCCCCAATCCCCCACTGTGGTGTCCAACCACAGCAGTTCCTGCCAGTAAACAGCTTAAACTCTTGGTCTTGGACGGGAACCGATCTTTCGACCTCGTGAATGCGAAGCCAGCGCGTTACCACTGTACTAGCCTGTTAAAAAAACACCCTTTACATTATAAATAACAGCACGCAACGTAAATTTTTATGAAAGTGATAGATAAAATTACGGTGAATGAAGTGATGATGACGTGACACATACTCATTTACAATTTTTTTTTCGTTTACGAACTGTATAAACCCTCCCTGCACTGTTAAAAAAACACCCTTTACATTATAAATAACAGCACGCAACGTAAATTTTTACAAAAGTGATAGATAAAATTACTATGAATGAGGTGATGATGACGTGACACACATACTCATTTACAATTATTTTTTCGTTTACAAACTGTATAAACCCTCCCTGCACTGTTAAAAAATCACCCTTTACATTATAAATAACAGCAAGGAACGTAAATTTACATTTCCAATAAAAAAATTAAAATACTGAAATTTTTTTTCTTTCAATATTTTAATATTTTTGCGTATACCCATAAAATAAAATAATAATTTATACAAAAAAAAAACCGCGATAGAGTGAGAACGCGAACCAAGAAACGCGAATAACCGGGGTAACACTGTATATATATATATATATATATATATATATATATATATATATATATATATATATATATATATATATATATATATATATATATATATATATATATATATATATATATATATATATATATATATACTACTTAAAAACTAAAATGATATACAGTATATCCAAAACTTATATTCATAATAAAAGAACTACAATGTATACATACCTAGCACCAAATATATCCTTTTTTGCTAAGCCACTTCCTCCTATAACACGCAGACGGACAAGTTTTGTTGGTTCAACCTGATAGAAGACAAATTAAATCAGAACTTTCTCATATCACAAATGATCATGACATATATACTCGGCTATCAGTTTAACCTGTATTAGGGGTAGAAATAATTTACTACAACAGGGTAAACACCCCCCCATTCTAATGGGCATTAAATGATATGCAAAACCAGTAAAATAAAGTTCATATTGCCATTATTATTACTATTATGTTTATCATTATTAATATTGTGTGTTAACATTCAAGTTACATGAGGCAGCATTATGAAAATCATTACTTGTGCAGCAAGATATTCTTTTGCATTTCTTAATATTAAGTTCCTTTTTTTAAATATTCATTTCAATATTCTGAATTTTCTGCTAGACTAACAGATACAGGGAATATATTGCAAATTGCCAAAGACAGTTAATGAATGCACTTTAATGAGTGTCAGTTTTCATTTTACTTCTACTTCCACACCTCACACGCTATTACTTTAGACTTTGAGTCATTAGTGTTGTTAAGTATTTATTATACATAAGGCTAAATATAAAAAAGAAAAACAAAATATAACAGAAAGAGAGTACTCAGGAATGGAAAGGTTATTTATCACTACCTCTGATCACATCATTATTTCTCACAGCCAAGCACGACTGGCCAATATATATAGCGTCATACTTTTTATTACAAATTTATAGCACTGGGGACTGTCAGAGCGTAGCGTCAGAATGATCGATTTGAGAGGTGATGGATCCATATTTGAGCCCTAAGAAGGGTGATAGGCAGGCCATCCAGCCTTAATTCTGCAGCTTCAATCTGTCTGTGTCCACCTCCAAATAGTGAATAATAGTAACACAAGGTGTAAGAAAATGTTTATATACAAGTTACAATAATAACTGAATCAACATGTGCTATAGAGGTTAAAAAAAAAAATAAAAAAATGAGATCTCACTCATGTATGGTCATCTTCTCTAAGGAACTATGGGGAATCCTTTGTTGTCGCCTTTGACATCTCTAAGGCTATTGACAGAGTCTGGCACAAGGCTCTGTTGGCCAAACTCCGTACCTGTAGTTACCCCTTCTCTCTGTTCCCTGAATTCCAATTTTCTTTCTGATTGTTTTATAGTGGTTGCTGACGTGCAACTTCTAGCCCATTCCCTGTTATCAGTGGTGTTCCACAGGGCTCTATTCTTTCACCTACTCTGTTCCTTCTCTTCATCAATGATCTTCTTAAGTCCCCTGCTTCCTCTTTTTTCACGCCTTTCCCCACGATTCTACCTTTCAATATTCCTCTGCCTTTTCTTCACAACCTTCATCTGCTACTGGTAACAACTCTCGTATCACTCTTTCTTATACTCTCAACTCCGATTTGCAGAGAGTATCTGAATGGAGCACCCAAAATCTACTTAAACTTAGGCCTAATCCCTCCAAGACACAGTTTCTGGCTTTCTTCTTCTCTTTCTAACGAAATTTACCCTCTTAGTTCTAACAACATATTAGGAATCCATATAGCCTCTAACTTGTCTTGGAGGAATCACATAATCCAAATTTATAAATTTGCATCCAAACATTTGGGGGTTCTGTTTCGATTTCGTCCTTACTTTAACTCTTTACAGTTACTTAAAATCTATAAAGGTTATATGTCCCTGCTTAGAATACTGCTTCACATCTGGGCTGCTTCTACTTATTCTTACCAGTGAACTAAAAAAATGCTGGTTCAGTGTATACTTTTAAATATAATCTTAAGAAGTTACTCTTAAAGGAAGATTTTACTTGTAATTTTTAATGGTACACTCATCTTTATGATTTGTTTGTTTTAATATGTCTATATCGTACACCACAGATGTCTATCTGGAATATATATGTATCTTATTTGAATACCCAATGTACTTTAGAAATAAAGGCTTATTATTATTATTATTATTATTATTATCCTTGATAGGGTTAAATCTAAGGCAGTCAGACTGATTAATGACCCTTTTCTTACTTCTAATCTGGATTCTCTTTCTCTCCCCTTTAAGGTATCATCCATTTCTCTTTTCTATCGCTACTACTTCATCGCAGCTCTGATGAGCTGATGAGTTGCATCCCTCCCCCATTGCAAAGGTCATGTAACACTCGCCAAGCAACCTTGTCCCACAGATACTGTGTGGAGATTTGTAGCTCGCAGATTGGTCGGTGCAACGACTGCTTCTTCCCATCTACCTCCGGACTCTGGAACTCTCTTCCTTTTCCTGTCTTTCCTAATTCTTACAACCTATCTTCCTTCAAAAAGCACATACCCGGTATATCGTCATCTCAGGGCCTAATCCTGCCATATCTTCAAGTCCTCAGTACTTTGACTATTCTTTCTGTTGGTCCTTTTCCTTTGTGTATCATTACCTCATTTCTGCCTTGTCCATAACCTTTTTCTTTCCCTTTGTCTTTTTGTTTTCTTTGTGCCCAGGCCTTTCTTGATGAAGGCAGTTTTTTGCCTTTCCTGGTGTCACAAAAAAAAAAAAAACAAAAAAAAAAAAAAAAAAAAACAAAAAAAGAAAAAAAATGATGTACTGTTAGTACTGATTACACTTCCATCCCATACTACCATTTTTCCATTATATTCATGGCTCAAGTTAAGACCGATTTGAGTTAAAACCATTGGGCAGAACCGAACTCGGTCATAAGTTGGTGCATGACTGTATATTCTTTACATATGATGTTCACCAGACGTCCAAATAACTGAATATCCAACTTTTTGGAATTCGATTTGCGTGTTGTCAGAGCATGTCTGTATTAATGTAAGTTATATGAAGATGATCACAGACTCAGAAATCACAACCGTCTGTGAAAGGAAAGGCCACAGATATAATTGTGGAAACTATAGCGGAATATCTCTGTTCGCAACTGCAGCCAAGATCCTTGCCCAAATCATGAACAACCAGCTCTAACCACTGGCTAAGAGGATCCTCCCAGAGATGTAAGCTGGTACAAAATTAGACAATCACGAGGAACAACAGACATCATACTGACAATGCTTCAACTACAAGAAAAATGCTGTGAACAACTTCTGCCATTATACAATGCATTCACTGACTTCACAAGAATAAAGGGATTTTTTTTTTAAGGTCCTACACCACTATGGATGTCCTGAAATGTACATTCCAATCCTAAGACATCTCCATGACAGCATGCTTGCCACAGTCATGGTTAGCAACAGCAACTATGAACCATTTCAGCCCGTTTCAAAAGTAAAACAAGGATGTGTAGTTCCCCAACTCTTTTCACTACCTTCACTTGACAATCATCTACATCTTCAAAGATGACCTTTCCCCAGGAATTGAAACTGTCAACAGAACTGAAAGGAGACTTTCAAACTTGCCTACAAGTTTCCTCATTTAATTCCAATATGCAACTGCCAACAATGTTGCTGAGCTATTAAAACATCTGCAACAGATCCTGATCACCTTCAACTGTACATACACAAAACTTGGACTTTACACCAACTCAAAGAAGACTAATATATTTTACCAGCCATCATCATCAGAGGCAAATATGATAAAACCATTAGTTCAGTTTGGTGACACAACCCTAGAATAAGGCGACTTCTCTATTATACCGACCTCGAAGATAATATCCAACACTGTCTTCAATGGGGTGGAACAACTTTTGGAGGTCTATGAACATGAGTCCTTCTTGATTGTGACATCTAAAATGACCAAAACCTTAATGGACAAAACAGTGGTAATCCCAACACTACTGTATGCCGATGGTTTTTGAAAGCACACAAAAAGTTACACCAATGCTATCATTGAAATAACTTAACATCAGCTAGGAAGACATAAAAAACCATGTCAGTATGATGAGAGAATTAAAAGCAACAAGCATTGAAGCTTTAATCATTGCAGCTTAGATGAGAGACAAATGCCAGTTGAAAAAATTATTGTACTCCCATCTCAATAAGGTAAACATAAGAGCCAGACAATGCAAAATATATATAGTTGTTCTAAAATAAACATGTACAACCGGGACACCATTGCAGCTTAGATGAGACAAATGCCAGTTGAAACAAATCTTGTACTCTCATCTCAATAAGGTACACATAAGAGAGCCAGACAATGCAATTGGGAAATCAATGTTAGGAATAAGAAACTTTGGCAAACCATAATTCGTGAAGGAGCAGCGATTTTTTATGGTAGAAGATGCACAACTTGGTAGAAAAGAGAAGATAGAGTCAGAGAGAGAGAGAGACAGCAATGACCAAGCCTGCTCAGCCATATGGTACTTCCTTTCCAAGCCAAAATTGGAATCCTACAAAACATAAATGTTCCTAGATAATGGGATAAAGGCCATTATCCTTGAACTCAAAGGATATACAGTATATATATATATATATATATATATATATATATATATATATATATATATATATATATATATATATATATATATAAAATGGTCTCATATCTTAAGTGGGCAATTGGTTCTAACCCCCAAGAAATTAAATAAAGAGAAAAAGAATGTACAATATGTTCAATTTCCTTATACCGTATAAAGGTGACTACGTACCAAGATTGCTGGATTACTATATTGCACTTATATTTTACCTAATACAATTTAAATTCTGCGTAAAACCAATACAGTACTGTACTTGTTTTAATGTACAGTAGGTAAAAAACAAAACAAAACATATTTTTGTTCATTCATGTATGTTCAAAACCACTTTATTTAAAACCATATAAAATGAGAGTTGAGTATATATATAATATATATATATATATATATATATATATATATATATATATATATATATATATATATATATATATATATATATATATATATATATATATATCTCTTCTTCTCCTCAGCTTTAACCCATTTTTATATGGGGTCGCCATTGTGAATGAGTCGTCTCCATCTATTTCTGTTCTGTGCATCATTTTCATCAATACCCTTATGTTGCAAGTCTTCCCCTATACAGTCACGCCATCTTTTTCTTGGTCTTCCTCTCCTCCTTCTACCCTGAACTTCCATCTCCATCGTATGCCTTCCAACATGATGTTCGTCCCGTCGTATCAGGTGTCCATACCACCTAAGCCTTCCCTCCTGTATTTTCTTTGATAATTCAACTATCTTTGTCGATCCTCTTATATACTCATTCCTAATTCTATCCTTCCTTGTTACTCCCGACATCCACCTCAACAGTCTCATCTCCGCTACATCCATTCCCTTCTCCTCTGTCTTCCTCATACTTGCTGTTTCTGTTCCATATAACATAGCTGGTCTTACAAAGGTCCTATGAAACTTTCCCTTCAATCTCAGTGGCACCTTCTTAATCACATAATCTTACATACAAAAATAGGAGGTGCAAAACAATATTACAAATGTTTTCCTTTTTCCTCTTATTGTTTAACAGGGTATTACTGAAATAATGGTCACTTCATGAATCATGCAGACACGAGATTTTGAAATAAATTCTAATTCAAAACTCATTACTCACCATTTGACTTATATGACAAAAGTGGATAAAGTATTTTTTCTTTATTCTCTTAATGTAAAAGTTTGCTTTCACATGTTCTCACGTAAGAAAAAATCTAAGTATAAAATTTGGTTAGGTTTGATAGTTCTCCCCTTTTAAGAAATAAGTTGATAATTGAAATTTCTAGTTTTGGTTGTGTTTATAAAATATATCCATATTGTGCATTCTTAATTTTACTTACTGGGGGAATGAGAGTAAATATGAATAACCCCCCAGAACCCTATGGAGTTAAATAATTCCGTAATTTTTAGGCAAAGTTAGGTTAGGTGATTGGCTTTATAAATATGAATATCATAACTGCACTCAGGGGTAGCTTCTTTACAAGTTTCTTTTTTATTTACAGAATTCACAATGAAAAAACCATTCTTACATAATACCTCTGGGCATACCTTGCATCTAGGATAATAAAAGAAAAATATTAAATGGCTCAGGAACCATAATGACAATCATCATTTTCAACCTAAACAAATGTAGGTAATGTCTAATTACTGAATATGATAAGGTCATTTATATCCAAGATCCATTGAAAGGAAGCCACGAAAAAGGGCTGCATAAACATTTTATGCAAGTTTTCTGCATTTTGGACCAAGAAGTGGCACCTATGTCAATTGGAGATGTGGAAGACACCAAAGTCTCTTTCTCACCTGTCCATCATAACTGGGTTGAGGGACGTAGCCAACCACTCTACTGTTTGCAGCCATAACTCCATACGGATATACAAATTAGTGAATACAAAATCACGCGCACACACACACAAAGATGTTATTCAATGTTTTCGTCGTCCCAGTAGTAATAGTAATACTTCACGAATAAATCACTTGACACGAACTATAAACGAGTGAACTATCAGGTGATAGATAAGGAATCGAATTTCACTTCCTGACTACCTCGGTTCTCCTCTGAAATATTTTTCTTTAAAGGTTACCAAGTTCACATCGGTGACGTTACGCAAGGAATAAAATATAATTAATTTTATCCGAAATGTTGCAGATTATGAGTAATATCTAAAGTATATAATTTTCGTATATTTCTTAAACTTAAAATGGACAGATATTTACAGGAAACCCGAATTAAAAATAACTTTCGTAGGTTCTGTTTAATATTCAAATATACGTAATTTCAATCTGACGAAGTTAATAAAAGAGGATATAATCTCTAGTGAGTCTCTATGTCTGAATACAGTCATTGGGAATATACATTAAATAACAAATATCTATCTATATACAGTGACGCATACATTTGCTACCACGATTTAGTACAAATGGCTTATTTACTACTAAATAAATATATAATTTCAATATTAATAAAGAATAATTTCGATAGCCATTAGGTTAAAACTTTGTTGTAAAATTCCACACTTAACGGCATACTGCGACTCCACAATAGGAAATATCTTAAAAGGGTTGAATTCTCTATAAGTGCATATTTCGTGGTTACGGTACTTATACAATTCACCACCTAGTAAACAGACGATATTGTCAGAATACTTAAGTCTGAATTATTAAGCGTTAGAAAGAGGATCAAAGGATTACTTTACAAAATGTAATCAGAGTAATAGATGACATTTACTTTCGAGGAAAAAATCGTATGAAAATACGGTGAATTATATCACGGTTATGAATTACGCCACGAAATGTGAGGAAGAATGGGCAATATCCTTACGACGTGGTTTCTCTCTCTTTTTTTCTCTAGAAAACAAACTTGTATTTTATCACGTGATTATGGAGGATTATGTAGTTGCATCATGTCAGGTAATTATCAAGTATATTCCATCGTCATGCGCATTAATGACGATGATGAGCGATCAGACAAAGGAGCAGCTTTAGTACAGTTGTACATCGATATTATAAATTCAGCTAAATTATTTAACGATCGCCACGTCCTTGAGAACACCAACTAAATGTCAACTATTCATCAATTTCTCCGTATTGCCAGCTGCGAAGAAGCCTTTTTAGTATATTTTTTTGCGGGACAGTCCAGCAGGAGGAATATTAATCCAATAGTCAGTGTCAAAGGAAACTACAGCTCATTGTAATCTTTGCTGAATATAAATAATGTATATGGCCCGTAACAACTAATTACGGAAAAGTATATTGTAATTTCTCAAACCATGTGTTTACGTTTTACCCTAACTGGACCTCACCTATGTAAATTAGTAGCAACAACAACAAGAACAACAGCAATAATAATAATAATAATAATAATAATGATAATAATGATAATAATAATAATAATAATAATAAAACATGAGCCATTTTTCCTTTATAGGGGAGAGGCTGAGTCACGGCAAAGTACTATGACTCTGGAAAAAGAAAATACAGAGGAGAGAACTTCTAGTCTCCTCGCTCCGCCCCATTTAGTCGACTTTTACGACACGCAGGGAGAATAGAGGAAATATTTTAAACCCCTCCCTCAGGGGTCATAAATAATGATGATGATGATAATAATAATAATAATAATAATTATAATAATAATAATAATAATAATAATAATAATATTATTATTATTTTTTATTATTATTATTATTATTATTATTATTATTATTATTATTATTATTATTATTATTATTATTTATTATTATTATTATTATTATTATTATTATTATTATTATTATTATTATTATTATTATTATTAGTAGTAGTAGTAGTAGTAGTAGTTGCAGAAGTAGTAGTTGTAAAAAAAATAATAATATTATTATCATTACTATTATTATTATTATTATTATTATTATTATTATTATTATTATTATTATTATTATTGTTGTTGTTGTTGCAAATATCATTAGTATTATTACAATTACTACTTCTGCTACTACTACTACTACTACTACTACTACTAATAATAATAATAATAATAATAATAATAATATATTATTATTATTATTATTATTATTATTATTATTATTATTATTATTATTATTATTATTATTATTATTATTATTATTATTATTGTAGTTGTTTTTGCAATTATTATTATTGTTGTTGCAATTATAATTATCATTATTATTATTATAACAGACAGGCCACAAATGAAAGACAAATCAAAGGAAAAAAATATTCTATCTTTCACGAACTTTCTCCTTAGCTTACAATGACGCCCTGTTTAAGTTATATTTGACGTTTTCATGCTCATGGCAGAGTTCTTTCCCTGTTATGTAAAATATGGCTATACGCGTTTTGGCACATTCAGTAAATTTATCTCCTTTCGATGTTCTCTTACCTTTTGTGGCCTTGGATATCAAAGCTCTACGTAAATAGAGCTTCGTCATATTATTCCTCTGTGTTCCTGGTTATCTCTGATCGATAACCAGGAGTTTTCTAGACGTATTTCTCATCGTTTATCATTTACTGGTTACAAAACTGAATTATCCTTTGTTCTTCTCTCTCCACTAAACTTAATATCCCATATTTCTTTGTTTGTTCCGGTTTTACGTCATGGACCCCCTTTTCAACCAAGGGCTAGGACGGTTGCCTTCTTGCGAAGGACTTGTTTTGGCAAATTTAATCGTTACCCTGAGTGCATGCCCTTGCTAACCTCAGACCGTGACGGGGCGCGAACCCTCAACCTGACGCCTCAGTGTCGCGAACTCTACCGTTTGAGCCACGGTGACTAATATCCCATATTTCTTTATTATCGTTAATTTACATCAGTATAAAACGATATGATCATCAGTATATTATTCGTTACTTACTTCCTAATTAGCACGCATAGTTCCGAAATAATAATAATAAAAATAATAATAATAATAATAATAATAATAATAATAATAATAATAATAATAATAATAATAATAATAATAATAATAATAATAATGGAGGCTACAAATGACCAAATGGAGATCCAGAAATAAGCAAAATATATTTTGCAACATTCTTCAACAATGACAAACAGAAAATATATGTTTAACCAGGATATTTTGTCATATTTCAGGTTCGATATGCTGTGATCACTGTTTACAAATTTCTTCACAGATACAGAGATTTTACATTTCGGGTATTGTTCAAGCCTTGAGTATATTATCATCACTCAGTGCATGGCAAGGGACACAGCATTTGTGCCCAAAGTCTTGGCTTCTCTTAGTTGCGACAGTATTTCCTCTAAAATGCACATAATATATATATATATATATATATATATATATATATATATATATATATATATATATATATATATATATATATATATATATATATATATATATATAGTTGAGCATCAGAGAGGAATTTTGAGATATATATATATATATATATATATATATATATATATATATATATATATATATATATATATATATATATATATATATATATATATATATATATATATATATATATATATATACTATATATATATATATATATATATATATATATATATATATATATATATATATATATATATATATATATATATATATATATATATATATATATATATATATATATATATATTGGCAAACTTGCACTAAATGGGTGTGATATAAGACGGTAATGAAAAGTAAACTACGAAAGGCCAATAAGATGGGAGCAAGGAGAAAAATACTAGTGGGAACCCATGTCTCCTAAATCGAAAAGCTTGCCGTTCGCTACATTCATTTGTAATATTCCTTGACTTTATAACAGTGTGCAACCTCCCTAGCTCCCAATCAGCTTCATTAAAAAAAGTAAACCAGTACTTTCAACCTTATTTCCTAATTCTGACCTCAATAACCGAACCACCAAAGGCTACACATTTACATTTTCACTAAGAAGGTACCCCACCTGCGGGCCACAAGGGAAGGTCCGCTCACCCTCAAGGATGAACATCCAAGAAAAAAAAAAAAAACTAAGAAGGCAAAGAGGTAAAGACCAAATAAATATTTTGTTCTTGTTTTCTGGCTGGATGACTTCGGCGACTCCTGTAAAATAATTATTTTTCAAGTGGGTATTCACTCAAAATAGTTAGACATCTCTTCCTTCTTGTTCTTTTTGTGGGCATTTTCAAATGCTCAATGGTAATGGTATGGGCCAGTGGGTAAAAAAGAATGACCTAAGTACTTTCATCTCGTTCTTCATTATTTCTTATGCCTACAAATCCTCCTCTAAGGTATACAATGGCATGATTTTCATTAGAGGAATTTACAATTTGCTATTTGTCAAGGAAATCATCAATAGGCCATCTATATCACAGGCACTGGTATCTGCTAATTGCTATTCATTAAGGCTGAAGTCTTTCCCTTGATTAATATAGACGTGAACCAGCTGCAGGCTTTAAACTCTGAAGGCATTTGACTTTTTTCTATATTTTAGAAGATAACCGAGGATCCGATGTAAAAAGTTGCTCAAACTGCTCACTGTGGCGAATTTCGAAGATTTAGTTTCTAATTTCTTTAGACTCACTGACCCCAAGCCATTACAATTAAACAATTGCACTCTCAATAAAATCCGTTCACATTCGCTGGCACGTCTTGTGTCTAAATATAATTTGCAAGTGATGTGTTCATACACATGGAGGTTTGGTGTTTGAACTTTGTTTATTTTGGGAGATGGTTATTCCTAAAGCATGTTAATCATCATGGTGAAATAAGAAGTTCCCTTTCAACATAATAGCACAAGGGTCCTTTCGACAAAGTTTGAATGACTCCAATTCCAATAGTGTTTTGATGTCACAGCTAATACTATTACCACTTTGAATATAAAGTCACCACCACTCTCCAGCTCGAATAGGCTACTGGACTGGGTATTCATGTGGACAGTTGTTTGACTGACACGAACCTCTAAAGCTCTCACTCTAATTGTTTTATTAAAGTTTTTAATTCAATTTACATTCAAATTCTGACATTCGGTAACTACATCCTCAAAGTCCATATACTTTATATCATTATCCTGCTCTAAAAAAAAAACCTTATCCCACATCGGAAAACTTATGTAGATCTTCACGAAACTAGAAAAAAAGGGCTTGGCTTCGTATTCATGCAATATAGAAACCCCTGAGTTCGTGATTTTTCCCCTGACAAGACTTCTTTAAGTCTTGAACAAAATCTAGTTTGCGAATCCTTTCTACACTTGTTCCGGTTTTACGTCACGGACTCCCTTTTCTACCAAGGGCTAGGACGGTTGCCTTCTTGCGAAGGACTTGTTTTGGCAGATGTAATCGTTACCCTGAGTGCATGCCCTTGCTAACCTCAGTCCGTGACGGGGCGCGAACCCTCGACCTGACGCCTCAGAGTCGCGGACGCTACCGCTTGAGCCACGGTAGTGTAGAATCCTTTCTACACTACAAGGAAAAAAAATCTAAAGAGATGGGGTGAATGCTCCTTGTTCATTGATGGTAAATGTTGCATCTTTTCCTTTTTCTTATTTTTATAGAGAATTTCAAGTAATTAATGCAATAACTTCTTGCCAATGGGTCAAATATTCAAATATCAAAGAATACGATTTTGCTGCTTGTTTGCAACCTTTTGGCACTGATGACAGTCTGGGGTTCGTTAGATTTGTTATTTGTGCTGTGAGACTGGTTGAAGAAGTAGTCCGACTGAAACATACCTGCAGATTGTCTTCATGATCAAGACAGTTATATCTCGAACTTCTTCATGTCATTTGAACATGAATCCTCCCCTGAGCATACCGTTGCATAATTCTCCTCATAGGAATCCCGGGTGGACCCGAAACTGACCATACATACCATATAAGAATGGCATCTGTAATTTCTTGTTTATGAAGTCAGAAAACTTTAACCTCGATAAGTGCATATGTGGGTCCGTTAGCAGCTTCAATTTCCTGAGCCAACTAAATATCTATTTTTATATCTGGAGACACTTTGACAACTTTTTGAAAACCCCCTTTTCTCATTTCATGGAGATCCTATGCATTCATTTACAGGATGCATCAAGTGCTTAAAGAAATTTGCTAAAGACGAAGTCAGTAGTAGAGATTTCTGGTATACGGAGAGGGCGTTTAGAAGGGTTAATTTCTCTTAGTTTTAATCTTAGTGATTGAGTGACAGTTAACTCTTATCTTCAATGTTAAACTGTCCTCTTGACCAATATCAAATTAATTACTATCGAATACCAATCTTAACTGGATGCAGCAGGTCACCTATAACAGATATTTTTCTTGATATATGGGTTCACTCATATTTTAGTCTAAATAAAAAGGTAGATATGCTGTGCATGTTTCTGTTTTTACTGTATCAGTCAGTGCTAAAACGATTCGACTACTTGGCCTTGTTTTTAAGTTTATCATAGTTAAGTAATAGATAGTATTTGCAATATTGGCGAACTCTCATCGCTACAATTATGAGGAAAATGAAAGAAAAGGCTGAAGGGAAGGTAACAATATTGGCGAACTCTCATCGCTACAATTATGAGGAAAATGAAAGAAAAGGCTGAAGGGAAGGTAACGCACCAAACAAAATAATATGTTACCCTTCTAAAATATTTTATTAATTAGTGATCCCACTTTCCTATAGTTTTGTCGAACTCTCTGATAACGAATATGAGTTTCTTGATCATGAAGGGCACATCTGCATCCAGAATATCACAGTGCATGACTAATCTGACAGCTGTGTTGGTCATGGGTAACATTCGGGCGATGACTCTTTCACCGATGTCTTTCCGTTTCTTCGTCTGTTATCTGTGCAAAATAAAATTTAAGGGAAGTGTTAATCAACATTAAGAAGGGAAATCACTTTTGTATATGGGAGATAATTCTCAAGAGTTCATTTAAAGATGTGATGTTGTGGAAACTACAGTACTGCATAATGTCCAGATCTCCATGATGTCCAAAAGCACCAATGCGACAAAGTCAGACATATAAACTCAACTGACAATAACTTCTATAGCTTAAATTAACTTCAGTATATCAAAATAAGGACGATATTATTATAGAACTTTCGTACCTGACCCATTCTCTCACAAAGCTGGGTTGGAGAAAGCACATTAAGGTCACATTCCAACATAAGAATATTCGTGTGAACACCTTCCAGGTTAACAAAAATGGCTTTGCTGCCAAGGTCCGAAACAGCTTAAAAAAAAAAGAAAAAAAGAAAACTATAACTCATATAAATTTCTATCATGCAAATACACAGTCTATTCTAAATATAACAACTTAGCAATTAATCAGTTAAGACTTAATTACTATTTTATCAGATAAATATTCATTAATTATGATTGAAACGTATAGACTTAATTACTTTTGTATCATCTTCACATTCATTAATTATCTTAAAAAGATAAAATAAATTAATTATAAATTTTCTTGTATAAATCTGTAGATAAGGTGCTATCTCAGCAGCACTGGCCATCTACAAACTGCTGCAATAACAGAGCCACATACATTCATTCCGAAAAAAAAAGGACACACCAATGTCAAGGAATTGCTATGTACGCAAGCTTGTCAAGTAAACGAAAAGAGAATAGATTATAATATGGAAACATTCTGCAAATATGCTGTACCTTGAGCGATGGCTTTAATATGAGCATGATCCCTTTGCAGTGTGGGTGCTACATGGTCAAGGGCGTATATACCAGCAGCTGCAATAATTCCTGCCTGTCGCATTCCGCCACCCAAAACTTTCCTGAGTCTTCGAGCTCTTTTAAGTGAAATAAAGTGTGCATATATATATATATATATATATATATATATATATATATATATATATATATATATATATATATATATATATAAAACAGGGGAGTTTTACAAAACTGAAAGTATATTTGTTGTTTGTGTTTACGTTCAGAGACCAAGGTCACAGATCAAGGGACAAAAGAATAAATATGACCAAAAATTGTATCTCTATTTACTGATGATATAATATTCCAAGGCATATAAACGTCATTTACTATTTAATATGTGCTTAAGATTGTAAACGAAGCTTAAAAAGCGTGTATTTATGCAAATTATAATTTCTTTATATATAAGAAGTTTACTGACTGTGAAATGTTTGTTTCTTTTAAAAGAACGAATATTACTCAAAGAGTACAGACAAGTAATATATACTCATTCATACTAGCATAGATGCTGGCATATATACTTCGACTTGTCTAATGCTAACAGTTTGTGCATGTACAACTTTAAAACTTAAATGCTAGCAAAATATTATATTGCCTGATATAATCAAATGCTTATTACATTGTACTTTAAATAAAATATAAAAACAAAATTTATACATGGAAAAGATTCTGGTTTACTTGGTAATAAACTCTTGAGATCCGACAATGACTGAGCCCACAGGAGCACCAAGCCCCTTGCTAAGGCAGACACTGACTGAGGCACAGTCTCTGACAATTCTGGCGGGAGGAACTTGCATAGCTGCAGCTGCATTCATCAGCCTCGCTCCATCCATATGAAGTGGTAGGCCTAGCTCTCTACAGGTAGACCCAAGCTGATTAAAAAAAAGGACATAATGAAAATTGCTACAGCACAGATTCATCACACATAATGATGTTTAAGTGGTGCAAGTTTTGAAAAATGTATAAGAATTCCACATTTAATATTAAAATGAAGATAAACCATGCCAAATAAAAAAAAAAGTTATTTATTCATCTTTCCTGCAGTTTTTGTAGTTTTGTTATTAATGGCTAGCATCAAGAGTAACTAAATTGCAAATTTTTGGATAAATTACAAATTCAGTTTGAATTTCTTGAACAAAATATCACATCTCCAAGAGTGGAGTTTTACTAGTAGATACAATTCATCAAAAATAACAGGCTCATGTGACAAGGAATTGTAAATAAAAAAAAAATCAGGGTTACAAGTCAAGTGACATTTTTTTTTTTTTTTTTGCAATTACCATTATTTTGTAGACCAAGGTAGTCAAAGCATGTTTCCCTTAATTATAAAGCAGTTCGTAAAAACAATCTGAATCCTTTAGAAAATAGAATAAAAAATAATTTTCTCTGGAAATTTTAAGAGATGATTTTTCTCTTGTTGAGCCTGATGGAATATCTAATGATGGAAGATTTACAAAATAATAAAGAGAACTATTGGATTAATACCGAAATGGAATTGATAGGTTCCTATTAGGTTAAGTATGTAATCCTGTGTATTTCGGAAATTTTTTATCAACTTTCTACTCGTGTATATATATATATATATATATATATATATATATATATATATATATATATATATATATATATATATATATATATATATATATATATATATATATATATATCCAAACGTAGTATAATCAAACACCAGAGACCATCTTACATAACGTCGCATAGCTATTCGACAAGACGCTATTTAAAGAATATCGCCCAAGTAACAAAACAATTCTAAAACAAAATAAAAATCGAGAGGTGGAATCGTTTAAATTTCTATGAATTTGCCTTAAAAAAAATTCGTACTACACACGGAAATGTACATCACAATATCTCAAAAGATTAATAGATTATAAGGACCATTAAAACAGTTTAAGATAGAAGCATATTTTATATGCATAACTGTTTGCCTTATCAAGCACGATATTCTGGTAATTAAGGCAACTGAGAAAGAGAAATATATATATATATATATATATATATATATATATATATATATATATATATATATATATATATATATATATATATATATATAGTAAGGAAGCCTATTTTGTGCTGTATGCTAACAGTTTGTACTATATATATATATATATATATATATATATATATATATATATATATATATATATATATATATATATATATATATATATATATATATATATATATATATATATATATATATATATACTTTTTTTTAAATAATGTTCTCTAATGGTATATTTAATGCAATTAGTTCACATCTCAATGAACTGGCGTATGTACATAAAGGAGATTTTTTCTCATAATTCATTTAATGACTGATAGTGATTTTCCAGCATCGACATTGCCTGCAAACAACAGCCAAAGTTTCAATAAATCAATGTGATGAATCTTCACTTCACGAGTATTAAAAATTTGCAAACGGAAGAAAATACTGAAAAATTTAATATTGGAGCCATGATCAAATTTTAACCTAAATATAGTGATACTCCAGTTATCAAGTGATAAGTAATCCAACTTTCCTCCAGTCTAAAATAATTCTGTGGAAATGCCAGCGACGATAAAAAGCTTTTAATTGAAACAGTTTTCCTAAGATAAACTACTTTCATAAAGACATATAATGATTAGAAATCGTCATATAAGGACATTTGCAAGTACATTAGCTCAATTCTGAAGAATCAGTGACCTCAATTTCCGATAAGATAATCCCTGCTTGCTGCTATTCAATATTATCATATGATAATTATTTTATTACCTAATATAATACACCAGATGCTTTTTGGCATTTGGCGGAATGGAAATTAATAGCAGTGAGTTTCTCACTTATATTTTTTAACTTATTACTTCACTTATATTTTTTTTATTGCTATCAAGTGCACCCCAAAGGACTTAATGCTGAAAATATGAAAGTGTAAAATGCTACCTATCTATCTATCTATCTATCTATCTATCTATCTATCTATCTATCTATCTATATATATATATATATATATATATATATATATATATATATATATATATATATAATAATAATAATAATAATGATAATAATAATAATAATAATAATAATAATAATAATAATAATAATAATAAAATGTACTTTTAAACATCCCTGACAATTCATTATGGACCAACATGAACATACATATAAGACACAGACGTAAAAACGTGGTAAAGTCTTTTCAAAGCGATAATAGCGATAGTGCCAGATTATGCTGTGAGGAATTCTTGAGAAACTTTTTAGTAGAGGAGACATACATGCCCGAACTTCAGAAAAGGTTTAACAGACTTGTACTTTGATACCACACGTCACTTGGCTATTTAATCGACAAGGCTTATCACCTGATACGCAGTACAGTAAACTAACTCCATGACTTTTTAGCAAAGAGTTGCTAGAAGAAGCACCTGACACAGTCGCTCTAGGACCTACTGAGTGATAATAATATTAATAATGATAATAATAATAATAATAATAATAATAATAATAATAATAATAATAATAATAATAATAATAATAATAATAATAATAATAATAATAATAAACCTTTATTTCCATTACAAACAATGGGTATTCGTCAGCCGGGGCAAGCCCCAACCCCCCACTGTGGTGCCCAACCACAGCAGTACCTGCCAGGAAACAACATAAACTCTCGGTCTTGGACGGGAACCGATATTTCGACCTCGTGAATGCGAAGCCAGCAGGTACTGATCACAAAGTAACGCAGAAGTGGCATTTTTCTAAAATAAATAGAATAATACTCCTTGCCAACGATACCCGTTAAATACATAGTCTAAATTTTTTCAAAGGATTCAGAATTCGCTGTCATGGAGCCTCCAAGGTGTAAAAATATCCACGATGCGGCAGTCTCGCATGGCGCGTATCGTTTGCAATTCGTAAATGACTTTTCTCACTCTATTCATCAGTCACATTTAGTGACGTACAACACACACGAGAATATATTTATTAAATGTGCCAGCTGCAATATAACTACTAAAATGTATATTTCTCAATAATTCTATGAATCGAATTTCAATGATATGAGTTGTTTCTATTACTGTTATTAGTGTAAAATGATTACAAAACCTTTTTAATTCCCAGGTGTCTATGAAAAAATGCTTGTTTAGTTGTTCTGTTATTTTCTTCCTTGTATTTTTTTCTCTTTCACCATCATAATTTCAAATATCAAACCTAGGTATCATTACAGTACCCAAAAATCCATACCTGATCTAACCATTCCAGTGGCAGGACGCGTCCTCCAGCAACATTGTGGGTGTTTTCAATACAGACGAGTTCTGTGATAGGCATATGAACATCGTCTTTTCGAACAGCCTTTCTTAATTCCTCAAGACTAAAGGTGCCGTCAGGAAGGTTTTGCAGTGTCCTTGGATGAACGCCTCCTAACTGAATGTATAAATGGAAAACAAGTGAGTATGGCTGCTGGAGACTAATTCCTTATAACTACACAAATCTTTGAATACATTTTCATTGACCTGAATGTGGCAACATACTCTTTTATATACAAGGGAGTTGCAGGCTTTTTTTTTTTTTTTTTTAATCGAAGCCCAAGTTTTTGCAAATACTATTCACGTGTTCACCTTAAAAATCTACTTGTGACTCTATGAGCCTGCTGAGATGACAAGGACTTCTATATAAAACACTCCAGTATCCTCTCCTTTATATAGTCTCAGGTTGGTCGGTCAGGTGAAGAGAAACTCTATGATCCATTTTATTTCGTACAATCAGTGACTTCATGAGGGAAGGAGCATGACCATTTTCTCATTTCAAAGCAATTCCTTTATTATTATTATTATTATTATTTTTATTATTATTATTATTATTATAACCCTACTGCTCACACACATTATTATTATTATTATTATTATTATTATTATTATTATTATTATTATTATTATTATTATTATTATTATTATTATTATTATTATTATTATTATTATTATTATTATTATTAACGCGCATCCCTGGAATGCCTAGCGCCACCGTCCAAATTCGCATATCGTGTCTAGACTTTGAGGAGCTAGTTCTATTGAGCAGAAATAGAAAATAAGGTTCAGTGTAAACTTTAATGAATAAACTACATAGAATGTGGGCAAGTTTGCGCTCGAGATTTTTTTCACTCTGTTTCAGATAAAAAATTCTGGAAATGATGATTTGTACCGGCAGTCTATACGAACTAGGAAGAGGTGGTACCTTTAAATTTTGTAGTAGTAGTAGTAGTAGTAGTAGTAGTAATAGTAGTAGTAGTAGTAGTAGTAGTAGTAGTAGTAGTAGTAGTAGTAGTAGTAGTAGTAGTAGTGGTGGTGGTAGTGAAGAATAAGAGGGTGCTCGAGAGGTTGTCCTCGTTTTTCAAAGTCAAAGAGCCTTGAATAAATGAGCAGCCATGCCGCAACCTACTCGAGCTAGGATGATGCAATTTTTCAGTAAAAAATGTAGTAGTAGTAGTAGTAGCTTTATTTGTCTAGGAAATAGAAATTTACTATGTTGGCACAACTATGCATTCCAGAGGGGTTTTTAACAACAAGAGCAACAGCTACACTGTTGAGTCACAAGTTAGACTTTTTCTACAGTTTGCAAGTTCAACATAGAAATTCGTCCTGCCCTCTAAAAACATAAACACACATACACACACATAAATATAGAGCTATGCAATGAATGTACATTCCATATATTCATGGCAGGAGACACAAAGTAATAGACATACGATAAAAACTAGGAATAAAGCAGGAGATCTGAGGAACCAAATATCTTACTTGTGAGATGCCTCCTTGCTCGTAGATGTGAACATGACTCAAGTTTCCTAGAATCACTTCGCTGCCCCGACTCCTGCAGTGATTTAATACTGTCAAAATAGAGGGTAATTAACAGTAATCCGTCAAAATATATGTCGAAATACGCGGATGAAGCGAGTATTCAAATGTATTAACAAAGAAATACCAACTGTCTACGACCATGAAACATCTACTTGTTTACATGTACGTGAGTTTGTACATCACCTTGCAGGCCAGAAACTGGAGGAGCAAGAGAAAAGGTCGGAAAAGAACAAGACTATTAAAATATTGGTTTCTATACTAAACTGAATTTTACAAGGAGGTTCATCCCTTCCCATATTATCGAAATACCATTTGACAATGAAGGTACTTGGAAGACAACAGGACATCCAAAAGGTACCACAAATTCATGGGTTACCGTAACTGAGATAACAATATAGCATGCATGCTTTATTTTCTGTCTTGGCTAGTAACATCAAGACCATCTCTGGTACCATAAAGATTAAAGAGATATTTACAGTACAATCCTAAACCCCTTACAGATTATCATCACTGTGTGACAGTAATATAATTTTGGTTTCTGACATTGCGAAAGATGTTAGAGTCATTTAACTCCATATAATAAACTTGGTTTATTTCTGTGTGTATGTACCTGATTATACGAAAAAATGCATATATATTTCATTTAATCTTCCCTAAAAAAAAAAAAAAAAAAAAAATCATCATCATCGGTTAAAAACATTCACTTGACGGAATGTCAGTTTCTGAAATCAAAGGGAATTATGATATTTATAAAAATTATCTGAGTTCTAAAAGATGATATATATATATATATATATATATATATATATATATATATATATATATATATATATATATATATGTGTGTGTGTGTGTGTGTGTGTGTGTGTGTGTGTGTGTGTGTGTGTGTGTAAAACTACCTAATTCTAATTACCTAATCGTTCTTACGGGAAAGAGCCCCATGCTCGTAACTTCCCCATTTCCTAGTCGCTTTCATTTTTGTTCTTAGTGACATTTATCATACTTGTCCTTAAAACTATGGACTGAGTTAGCATTAACTACCCCTTCGTTTAGCCAATGCCAATTATCAACTACTCTTACACTAAAAAAAAAAAAAAGTACTTCCTTACATCCTGCAAAGAAGTTTTCTTACGAAGCTTCAAACTATGACCTCTAATTCTAGTGCCAGCCATATCAAAATATCGATCCCTATCAACTCTGTCATAAAAATACCCCACCAACAACAACAACAACAACAACAATAATAATAATAATAATAATAATAATGACGTAGAGGTTTTGATTATCCCACCGAGCGTCACCACTGACGTAGGGCTTTTCCTCCTACGTATATATACTTATAATTATGGTAGCGTGGTTGGTGAAAGACATCTTCTTATTCACAGTTTATTCTTATTTTAACATCTATGTACTCAGAGCTCCTATTACTACAGTTCCTGTCACGACTAACCCCTGAGTCCTACCCCCAAGAGGGGGAGGCTAACTCAGCTGTACTGTTTTCACTCTGCTGCTGGCAAGGCCCGGTCTCTAACTCTAACTAACTGTCTCTGCCCTGGGTGGCTCTTGAAATACCCCCAGGGGCAGGGCGTGGCTTTACATCCAATTCTCCAATGAGATCAAGGGATATCCAGTCCTGCCAGTCACCGCCAGGTTCAAAGTGGAATCCCACCTACTTCCGGGGAGGAGCTATTGGGCATCTCTCCAGGGCATGTACCTACGTACGAAACACTTGCTTATGTTTCTTGTGGTTTAGGAAATGGCTAACTTCCTGGCCTTTCCTGCCCTTCTCGATGCCAGATCCTAAGTCTCACGGTTCCGGTCATATATCTCCTTGACACTTTCTACAAACATTGTAATAAAATATCTGTGCCCTCGACCAACCGTTACCCCTCAAGATCTGTTACAAGTTTCAGATTCTGGCTTCAGCATGACGGACTGGCTTCAGCATGACGGAAGTCATACGACATCCCTCCCAACCAAAACTGAAATATCTCTTATTTCAGTCGAAGCATGGGCTAATTTTCCGGGAGCTCTTGGACATATCCTAGCTAACATTAGTTTACAATAGAAATGGGGCCGAATTATTTAAGCTATCTTCTAAGAATTCCTATTTCTATGAATCCTAAACAAATTACACAAACATAATATATATAGTATAATTTCAGTGTGTAACTAATATCAAACATTAATTAAGATCAAAAGTCAGTTTAAATCAAAACATTAATTCATCTACTTCTCTCGTTTCTTTAAAAGACAAAATTGAGTTAATTACAGTAGAATTATGACTCATTTAGAACATTAGCAACCAATTAAGTAGAGTATTAGCATGTATAAACATGTAAAATGCAATAGACCATAACATCAATAGTAATTTCTATAAGAAACCTTATCTTATAATTTCTACTCTTATCATTATTATGGGCATTAATTTATTTTAAAATTTGGCCTTAAAACTACTCCTGAAACAAAACATGTTTTACTGTGTGTAAAGTCGAAACAGTTACTGTCTGGATATGCAATTACTATTCAGAGACCAATTAATATAAAAACTTAATGAACCTAAAGATTAAATCATAGTTCAAATAATAATGATGCTAAAACAAAACACTAATATTATTTAAGCAGAAAAACAACTTATTAATCTTAGTTCAAATCATACAATTTATCCTCAAACAAAACATTTGTTACTTTTATATTATATTACTATTCAGAGACCAATGGATAGGAGAACTTAATGGACACAAAGATTAAATCATAATTCAAATAATAATAATGCTAAAACAAAACACTAATATTATTTAAGCAGAAAAACAACTTATTAATCTTAGTTCAAATCATACAATTTATCAACGGCACTTATTCAAAACTATATCTAAGGGAGACTCTGAGTTTTTCGCTTAAAATTATCTTAAAGCTAGTAAAACAAAAAAATAAACATAAAAATAAAAATATTTTGTCTTTTTTTTTTTAGCACAAAAGACGGTGGGGACACTTTCTTTCCCATTTTTTTCAGTTCTAATACGGGGGTAACTTTAATTAACTAATAAGGGATTTTTAAATACCCTTCTTTCTCTCTTCACTAAAGTTTGGACATGTATAGGGATTATTTTTCTTTCTCGTTTACGTGGCTTCTAAAGGTATTATTAAAATATTGTAAAATATTTCTGTGTTTCTTTTCCTCTCTTTTCACTACAGTTATGACATGTATGGGGATCTCCTTGTTTCTGGGATTTCATCAAGATTACATGGTTTTTTAAAGTAGTTTAAAACTTTTATTCTTTTAGGACTGTTCTCCCTGTCTAGGACGACTTTTTTTCTCTGTCTAGGACGACTTTCGTTTTCTCTGTCTAGGACGACTTTCGTTTTCTCTGTCAGGACGACTTTTTTTCTCTGTCCCTTGCTCATGAATTCTTGCTAGGTGCGATTCCACGGTTTCCCTCGGGGATTCTATTTTTTTTCACTCCCTCGCTGTCCTTGCTGCAGGCCCAGGTTTGTTGCCCTATCTCCGTTACTCGGATAGGCAAAACAAAAAGGACAAGGACTGGGCCCATCCCGCTAATCCTTCCAGCCCGGCTTCCTCGTCCCGCCCTCGGCCGATCTTGACTAAGACCACCACGCAGGAGACCTGCAACGTCACAGCGATTCTCTTCCTGTACGGCCCTCCACACGTACCTTCGAAGCAGATCTCGGGATGAAAATTTGAACCTATGTCACTACTACAGTTACAAGAAAGGTTCCCTATGACTTCAGGGTACCAACAATGGCCATACGTTGGTAATCGAGGCTATACTTTGCCTCCCCTGCAACTGCAAGTGATTGCAATCTCTATTCAATGGGCACTAGGGACTTGTCTGAACGGACAAAATCTAAAGACTTTAGAACTTGCAGGTCGGGGCTGCCTAGGAATAGGGTGGTAATGGAAGGTATGTGTCTACACAACTAGATTATTATTCCAAGATACTTAGGACTTAGCAACTGCTACATAGCATTACTCTACTATAAATGTCAAAAAGAACAATCATTAAATGCTGAGAAAAGCCACTAAAGAAACATTCTTATTAGCGGTGGCTACAGTAACATCAAGTATGAATTCAGATAAAAGATACAAATCATCAAGTTACTGCTGATTTCATTTCAAAAATAATAATTAGCAACAGGCCATTGAGAGATAGCAACAATATCAGTCAACATAATAACATTACTAATAATCATGATCTAAAAATAAGAATAATAAACAATAAAAATAAATATACTAAATCAGAAATATCAATATATATACAATGGAGACTGGCATTCAGAAGTAAGAACAGAGTTCTATACTTATACTTCATAGCAATGCTCATTCTAACACAGTCTCTTTTAATATTTAAATTCCTGCTGTCATAATCAATGTATATATATAGAGCATAAGTGGCAACTCGCTGGCTCCACAATTTGTCAATGGGAGTTCTATCTATTCTCTAAACAGTTGCGACATGTGGCACAAACATTTATGCAAATGGCGGTACTACCGATATCTTATCAGTATTTATGCAATAACAGCATGCAACAATCTATTGACTGCAATGAAATGTAGGCACAATTATCGCCTAGCTTCGCTGGAAAAAAACACACACAAAAAAATCAAAGACAGCAACGTTCTTTTAGCATTGAACGGAGCCTCTGTCAGGCTCAGAGTCGAGTGAAAGGTAGGAGAGAGAGAGAGAGAGAGAGAGAGAGAGAGAGAGAGAGAGAGAGAGAGAGAGAGAGAGAGAGAGAGAGAGAGAGAGAGGCTGGGCGACCGTGAAATACGTTGCGGTTTCCACTCACAAGTCAGCTGAGATGGGCCTCTGTCTTTTACTTGTACTGAAAATAAAAAATTGTCGCAGAGTATCTCTAATAATAAAATAAATAAACAAATGAACGTGAACAAACGTTAGCAATGACTATCGATAGAGTCTTACGTTTATTGTCAGCGGCTATTCTCATTCCCTCATTAACAAAAACAAAAGCAAAAAGAACTTAGTGTACAACTGCAGAACTGTCGAAGCATAAATCCATTCCTTTCTGTTTAATCCTGATAAGGACTTTACTGTAACGGCATACACATCCCCGTCTATAATGACAATTCTTTTCTTGCTATAAATCAGAGGGTCGAGTTGAAGCACACACACTCTGATGAAATTAAAGCAAAAGACCAAAATCATATGCGACAATATCTTTACTACGACCAACAAAAGCACAAATATCTTTTTTTTTTTTTTTTTTTTTTAACGTTAAAACTCAGCAAATAATCTCTAATAATCTCAATTATCTTTAATTAGCTCGATTGTAATCTAAAATTCATGAAAATGATAGGGATTAACCATGGTTATCTCTAGATAATCTTTTCAGAATCCTTTAAGTAAGATTTTAAAGATTTCTTCAATACAAAAAGAACTATAACAAAAACGGGTATCTAAGAATATAAAAAGTCTATCTCTGTGTATGCAATAATAAAAACAAAAAGTATATTTCATTAGCAACAGTAAAGAATGCATTTTGCTTAAACTTCAAAATCTCGTACGGAGTTGTACATAAACAATTCAAACATAAAATATATATATTCTTTTACTATCTCGAATTTGACTTATATCTGCTCTCTCAAATACGGGATACAGCTGTGTAACATTCTTGTTGTCATTTCGTGTCAGCTCTCACTCTTTCTTTATGACCAAGCCGAAATAATTTTGATAAAACATTATCATGGCTAAAACTCGCAAAGTTTTATTTTATCAATCTAACATATCTCTTCAGACAAATAATGTATATACTGCAGCTAGCAAAGAAAATAAAGAATCATTCATAGATTCACGTCCTTTATCACGTAACATCTATCTTGGAATCTCTCGGAAATCGAATAATAATCTCAATGGCGGAGTAGGGGACAAAACAAAAATAAAACAAACTCGGCATTTCAACCATATCTGGGCAGGTGGAGAATTACTTTCTCAAACATATCCCTCACTAGATATTGCAACAGCGCATCACCTCCCATAAATACACTCTGATATGGCATGCAGAAGGACCTGGCGGAGCAGGGGAACGATCCTCGCAGACTCCCCAATCATGCTTCCTAACGGTGCTTTCCGCGATTTCACCCCCTAGAGCAACCCCCCATTATACCCCCAGTCATTCATACTCATTCTCTGCCTCACTCGCTGCATCACTTACAAAACAATCGTCCCCTTTCTATAAAATTCCCTTTAATTTACAACGTTGGTTGTAAGAAGCGTAAGGGTGAAATCTCGGTTGGGCCGGACGGTCACAGACTGCCTCACTAGTCCTAAGTCCCATTCTAACGAACAAACAAACATTCTACTCCCTTGAAGCTACGTTTGGGTGACACTGAAAAACCTTCCCTATTCTAGGACAGCACAAATTCCTCTAATTTACTCTTACTTTCACCTGCATAGCGTGAAATAAAAAAACTCATCTCTAACTAATATCACGAAATTTCTTATTCTTCAAAAAAAACATGCCACACACGTATCGTAATATTAATTCCCCTTCATCATAACAACATTAAAAAACAATCTGTCATTTATGTCTTTCTTTCGCTAAAACATTACTCCCGCGGATAAAAAAACAAACAAAAAAAAGAAAAAAACTTGAAAACAGGCGCAATCTTAACACTCTATTTCTTACGCTTTAAGAAATTTATATAAAAATGATTTTACACGTACTTTAAAATATCAAGGATCAGTACAATTACTACAGATTTATAATAACGAGGTTGGGAGATCGAATGGTCACTTCCACATTCCTTTCTCGAAAACCACACGTGGTCTATGAAACTCTTAAAAGCAGATGCACGTATATTTCTCACTATAATTCTTACGCTTTAGAAATTAATAGACTGTAATAGTGATTTCACGTGCATTAAATTTGTCAATTAAAAAATCGATACATTCGCGTTCTTAAAATTCAATCTAGGCATTAATACAAATAAATGGAACACACTTCCAACGCAAATTCTTTATATTACTCAAATTATAACAAAAATGGAGTTTATTACTGCTTATAGCTATTAGTACAAATTATCCATGTTAGTAATGGGTACAGAAATTCTACTTTTATCAACTTATTAAGCGCCACACCCCTTATAAGCGGGTTGGCTGAGTCAAAGCATAACTACAAGATAAAATGGCGGCGTCCACCGACCTCAATTTCTTTTACTAATTGTCCCATTACTCACTGGATACAGATCACAAGTACTTAGCTATTTTAAGGAGGTGGTCCTGAAGAACTTCATGGCAGAAGGCAAGGAAGGAGAGGGTTCTCCTTCTTCTCTTCGAGTAAAATCGACGAATCGCCGTCTTCTTGGTCGGATCCGGCAACTTATACTTCTTGTAATGGGCATTTTCACTCAATGCTCCGGTCACACTTCGGCTTACTAAGAAATATCTTAGAAATAGTTCCTTCAAAGTTTTATAATATTCTCTATTTGAGCACTCGTCACTTCTCATCCGCAGACCCAAGTATTTCAGGAAGTCGGTCGCGGGAATTATGGACGGACATTCACGGTCTTTTACATTTGCGCCGTCGAGGTATAAAAGTGAATTTTTGACTCGAGGCGTCTTTACAACCAGGGCACGGGGTGGGGGCCTTGCCAATACGGAGGCGGGGGAGAGTGGCTGGATCTCATAATATGATACTGTAAGTGAAGGGGGAGCTCTGACTTTCTCGGTGTCACTCTCTCACTGCTGGTAAGCGTCTTGAAGTTTCTTCACTTGTACTTTTCTTCCATAGATGCTATATATTTTTTTTATACTTCTATTTTTTTCTTCTTTCTCTTCGGTAAAGTGTCGGCGTGGATTGATCCCGAGCTGTCCACCACTGACGTAGGAGTTTTGATTATCCCACCGAGCGTCACCACTGACGTAGGGATTTTCCTCCTACGTATATATACTTATAATTATGGTAGCGTGGTTGGTGAAAGACATCTTCTTATTCACAGTTTATTCTTATTTTAACATCTATGTACTCAGAGCTCCTATTACTACAGTTCCTGTCACGACTAATCCCTGAGTCCTACCCCCAAGAGGGGGAGGCTAACTCAGCTGTACTGTTTTCACTCTGCTGCTGGCAAGGCCCGGTCTCTAACTCTAACTAACTGTCTCTGCCCTGGGTGGCTCTTGAAATACCCCCAGGGGCAGGGCGTGGCTTGACATCCAATTCTCCAATGAGATCAAGGGATATCCAGTCCTGCCAGTCACCGCCAGGTTCAAAGTGGAATCCCACCTACTTCCGGGGAGGAGCTATTGGGCATCTCTCCAGGGCATGTACCTACGTACGAAACACTTGCTTATGTTTCTTGTGGTTTAGGAAATGGCTAACTTCCTGGCCTTTCCTGCCCTTCTCGATGCCAGATCCTAAGTCTCACGGTTCCGGTCATATATCTCCTTGACACTTTCTACAAACATTGTAATAAAATATCTGTGCCCTCGACCAACCGTTACCCCTCAAGATCTGTTACAAGTTTCAGATTCTGGCTTCAGCATGACGGACTGGCTTCAGCATGACGGAAGTCATACGACAATAATAATAATAATAATAATAATAATAATAATAATAATAATAATAATAATAATAATAATAATAATAACAATAATAATAATAATAATAATAATAATAATAATAATAATAATAATAATAATAATAATAATAATAATAACATTGGTGTTGATGCAATATCTAACATGAAATAAAAGAATGACATAAAAAATAGTAATATGACCAAAGTTTACTTACCACATATTAAGTTTCCCATGGTACCTGTGGGAACAAACAGAGCTGCCTCCTTCTCAAGCAATGTTGCCATTTTGTTTTGTAACTCTGCGAGAAAAAAAAATAAAGAACATGAACTGTGACGCCAATTTTACTAATGTTTAGTTAGTAAATGAGTACAGTCACATGAGACAATATGTACTAACAAAAGGAATAAAAATAATTTGCTGTTTGCTAACCCCACTCGTCCACTTACATTCATATAGTGCACGTCAAGAGAATGGACGAAACCATGCCTAAGCCTAAACTACTTCCAAAACCAGGTCTCACGTTTCGTTGGTTTACTCTAGCCCTCACCATTCGGGCTTGTATTCACGCACTGACATATGTCTAGGGAAATTATGTATCACTTTGAGGTACTTCATTTATTTATTTGCATGTATCACAATAATTTGCATGACAAGGCGTGTTCTGGACATACCCAACCCTTTCATCTCTTTTACATACATTTTGTTTGAGCAATTTTCATTATCATTCTTTTTAGGCGGCTGAACTATAGCTGAGCCGTTAGGCTACATTTAGTTTCCAAAAATTCAGATATCTCTTTAACTCCAATATTTGCTTTGTGATATCATCTATATCCATAAATTCGTCAAAGACAGTTTACCTCTATTATCATATTTTTATTCTAATACAGACCTCTCCTTCTATAACCTACTCAGTGTCTCCTATAGTTTTTCTTTCTTGTACTCTATTCCTTTCTAACCTAAAATTCCTTCATGTTCATTTCCAAACACCAAAAACGATTTGCTAAAATCTTGCGGACAAGTTTCTTATCTCACCACCATTGCTGCATCAAAAGACAATTCCCTCTTCCACAGTAATTTGCAGTATCCTTCTTACACATACTCTGGAAAGATCGTGCATCACCTTGCAGAATTTGCCTCTGAATCAGCCAAGAATGCAAGGTCACTCACACATAGCAATATGCTCACTTTCCAACTCTTAGCTTCCTTCTCCGTCATTTTAGCTCCTTAGCCCAAATATCGTTTCTACTTCTCATTACGACACCAATATCAATATTAAATTGCAAAACTTATGTAACACATCTTTGAGTTAGTCCATTATTTCCATCAAGTCACTCTCTCATGCCTTACAATCTTTTCTTGTCACAATGTCGTTGTAGTCACCACATCAGATACCTTTTCGAGATATAGGAGAGGCATACCTTTCTCAACAATTTTTCACACACGTCTAGAAAGATATGAGTTCTCTGTGTTCAAACACAGGCTTTACGAAGAATATAAGAATAACGTGTCCAAGAACACTTTGTCTCTAATATAGCACATAACTGGCTAGAAAATGAGTATCCATTCCAAAACTTCTGTACCAATATATCATTCTGAAACAACTCCTGATCTACTTTGACCCCACTTTTCAAATACTATACCAAGTTTACTGACATAAATGGATAAAGAGAGAGAGAAAAAAATGAAGACCTATAGAAATATACAAGCGAATGCATAAGTGCAAATATTATCTGGTTTATTAGTTGAAAATCAATAAAAAGCGATATCAAACTACACCATAAAACAGACTCAGCGACATGCACGGATCAGAGGGACAGTGAAGGTAGTGGAGGTTTCGAGGAAGAGCAAGGGGCATGACTTAAATGGTGTGGGTATGTCGTGAGGAGATATGGAGAAAGTGACGAGAAAATAGCACTGGATATGGAAGTACAGGGAAGAAGAAGGAGAGGGTAAAAAGACTGCATAGCAGCGGATATGAAAGAGAAGGACCTGGATACCAACATGGCAGGGGACAGAGGCAGGTGGAGGCAACTCATCAAAAACAACGGCTCCGCATAAAGACGGGCTAATAAAGCTATAATTTACACTGGAATCAAAGCACATCTTCGGAGATTACTGTGAAAAAGTGCATCAGATTTTAACGTACCAATGACAGTCGGGTCTTCTTGGAAGACATCATCACCTAAAGGTGCTGCCATCATAGCTTCTTTCATGCCCTGAGAGGGCAAAGTGAATGTGTCACTCCTCATATCTACGACACGACATCCTTCATAACCCTATGGTAATGAGAAAAGTGTATAATAAAAATATTACATATATATATATATATATATATATATATATATATATATATATATATATATATATATATATATATATATATATATATATATATATATATATATATATATATAACCAAATTCGTATATAATATATTGGCATATAGCACTTATCCATGTAGAGGATTTTTTCTTTTTTCGTACAGTGATAAAGTTCTCATGAGGATGACAAAGAATTTTCGTAATAATGATGGTTTACGGCTTGCATTAAGAGCTGAATGATATTTCTTCAGCTACCAAAGCGCATATTATAATTATTATTAAGATTATAATAATGATGATGATGATGATGACTATTATTATTATTATAATATATATATATATATATATATATATATATATATAATATATATATATATATATATATATATATATATATATATATATATATATATATATATATATATATATATATATATATATATATATATATGCAGCATATACAAATGCAGTTTCTGCAATCCCCTCTTAAGGGATTGGCCGGGTCAAAGTTTACTCATTCACAGGGAACCAATTCATCCATATCACGCTTCTCAGCTCCTTGGGGATAGAGCTCACTACAATTCCACCCTACCACAATTCATGGGTCCTCCACAGGTTAATCGGGCAATGATCTTCTACAGAGAGGCCCGGCAGCCATAATGACTTCACCCTCATTTCTTCACCCAGTGACAACACCCACACACACACCCATCCCAGCTTACAGCACTGAGAAGGTGTGGGAACTTTTTAAGGTTCGTGTCACCTAAGAACAAGTTCTCTCCACTCATCCTAATATCTTGCACACTCTTTTTCCCTACTTCAGTGATATAACACGTGTACCTAAAGTTCTTTTCACCCAACCAATCCGACTTATTCTAAGTTCTCCATTTGGCCTTACTTCACTCTGCTCCCTACAGTGTCTTTACTAGCCATTCATTATGCATTATCTCAATATATCCAAACCATCTCACACACTTTGGTCTAACTTATCCGACAGCTTCATACCTTAACCCCATTCTCGGTCTCACACCCTCATTTTTCAATCTATCTATTCTTGACACACCTATCATACTTATCAACCACCTCGTCTCCATTATAATAAATTTGATCTTTTTATTCTCTCCTGAATTCCGAGTCTCTGCTCCATACAGATGCCATAAGCACAATCACTCCTTCATAAACCTTTTTCATTGCTTTTATTTCTAAATACTATTTCTTTACGCATATTTTTTACCCCACAGACATTTGTCATTTCTTGCATTCCATAGCTCACCTCTGCATCCACTTGTTCATTCACTGCTAAATGTGATACCAGACACTTCAAACTCTCAACTTCTTCAAACATTTCCCCATACGCTCTTACATGTAGCCCGCCACCATCAACATTCCTAATATATCTCACTGCTATACTTTTAACAATTACCTGTAACTTCTCTCACACATCCTCACAAACTCAAGTCACAGGTAGCTTCAGTTCCTCCTCAGAGTCAGCCACCAACACCATGTTATCTATAAAACAGCAATTAACTCATTTCCATCTCCTCATTCTCCAAGTCGCTGCCTAGAAACAGCAACTAATTAATTTTTATCTTCCATTCTCCAAGTCTCTGCCTACATCTCTTTCATATACTTCTCTACAACTCATATACACACTGAGCAACTACGGTAGCAATACACAACATTGACACACCACCACATTCATCCCAAATCATTCATGCTCACTATTTATAACTCTCATACACATTGATAGTTATGTAAAAACTTCTGACCGAACTGAACTATTACTCTTTTTCTTCTCTATCAACCCTTGTCGTATCCTTCTCCAAGTTTTCCAATGCCCTTAAAAATATTCCTACCTTTCGCTAAGTACTTCTTACACACCTCTCATACCATAAAAATTGATCCATAGGGCCTATTCCTCTCCTGACAAGGAAATATACAGAAATATTCAAGTAACCTATGTGAGGCCAAAGCTTGAATATGGAGCCCCCTTTTGGAATCCACACTTGAAAAAGTACTTAGTTAAGCTGGAACAAGTTCAAAGACATGCCACAAAAATGGTGCCAGAAATACGCAATCTAAGTTATGATGAGAGACTAAGGGAATTAGACTTACCATCACTCGAAGCTAGAAGGATGGGGGGGATATGGTGACGGTGTTTAAATTCCTTCATGGTTATGACAGAGTGGATAAGGATCGATGTGTTGACATGGCTGGCACTAGAACTAGAGGTCATAGTTTGAACGTTCATAAGAAACGACTTTGCAGGGTGTGAGGAAGCACTTTTTTTT
>JAXCGZ010003934.1:55000-60000 GCA_037179515.1 Halocaridina rubra
CCTTACATCCTGCAAAGAAGTTTTCTTACGAAGCTTCAAACTATGACCTCTAGTTCTAGAGCCAGCCATATCAAAATATCGATCCCTATCCACTCTATCATAACCATGAGGGAATTTAAAGACTGTCACCATATCCCCCCTCACTCTTCTAGCTTCGAGTGATGGTAAGTCTAATTCCCTCAGCCTCTCATCATAACTGAGATTGCGCATTTCTGGCACCAGTTTCGTGGCATGTCTTTCAACTTTTTCAAGCTTAGCTATGTGCTTTTTCAAGTGCGGATTCCAAAAGGGGGCTGCATATTCGAGTTTTGGCCTCACATAGGTTACATAAATATTTCTGAACATTTCCTTGTCCATGTGCCTGAAGGCTACCCTTACATTTGATAAGAATGCATATGCTGCCCTTACTATGCCATTTATATGTATTTCTGGAGACAAATCTGCCAGTATGTTTACTCCTAGATCTCTCTCATTTTCTGTCTCTTGAAGTTGTACTCCAGCCACCGAGTAGTCAAGCTTGGGCCTTCTTGCACTTGTACCCATTCTCATTACCTTACATTTTGAAGTATTGAATTTCATTAGCCACTTTTCTGACCACTCATGCAGATTATTTAGATCCTCCTGAAGTTCTCTACCATTGTTCTCGTTTTTTACTTTCTTCACAATCTTTGCATCATCTGCAAACATATTCATGAATGAATTTACAGACTCTGGTAGGTCATTTACATATACAAGGAACAAAAGTGGCCCTAAAACTGAACCCTGTGGAACTCCACTACTAACTCTTCTCCATTCAGACACTGAGTGTCTTACTCTAACCCTCTGTTCCCTTCATTCTAAGTAAGTTTTTATCCATTCCAAGACATTTCCACCTATTCTAGCCATTGCTTGCAGCTTCCTAATAAGTCTCCCATGTGGAACAGTGTCAAACGCTTTCTGGAAGTCTAGGAATATGCAATCTGCCCAGCCCTCTCTTTCCTGTAAGATTTGGCTTACCTCATCATAAAATTCTAATAAGTTTGTTACTGTTGATCTACCTTCTCTGAAGCCATGTTGCCTCACTGACAAAAAGTTGAAGGATTCCAAGTGAAGAGAGATATGTTTCCTTAGTAGTTTCTCCATAACTTTGCAAACTATGCTGGTCAAGGAAACTGGTCTATAGTTCAGAGCCGTATCCCTCCTTCCCTTTTTGAAGATAGGTATCACATTTGCTTGTTTCCAGCATCTTGGAATCTCCCCCGACTCCAGTGACTCCTTAAATATGTCTAGTGACTGTATGTGTGCGTTTGCTGGGGGTATGTCTGGATGTGTTTATGTGTGTGTGATTACCTAATTGTGATTACCTAATTGTGTTTACGGGAAAGAGCCCAAAGCTCGTATCTTCCCGTCTCCTGATCGGTTCCATTTTAGACTTAGTGATACTTATCATACCTGTCCTTAAAACTATGGATTGAGATAGCATTAACTACCTCCTCGCTTAGCGAATTCCAATTATCAACTACTCTTACACTGAAAAAGTATTTCCTTACATCCTGCGAAGAAGTTTTCTTACGAAGCTTCAAACTATGACCTCTAGTTCTAGAGCCAGCCATATCGAAATATCGATCCCTATCCACTCTATCATAACCATGAAGGAATTTAAAGACTGTCACCATATCCCCCCTTACTCTTCTAGCTTCGAGTGATGGTAAGTCTAATTCCCTCAGCCTCTCATCATAACTGAGATTGCGTATTTCTGGCACCAGTTTCGTGGCATGTCTTTGAACTTTTTCAAGCTTAGCTATGTGCTTTTTCAAGTGCGGATTCCAAAAGGGGGCTGCATATTCGAGTTTTGGCCTCACATAGGTTACATAAATATTTCTGAACATTTCCTTGTCCATGTGCCTGAAGGCTACCCTTACATTTGATAAGAATGCATATGCTGCCCTTACTATGCCATTTATATGTATTTCTGGAGACAAATCTGCCAGTATGTTTACTCCTAGATCTCTCTCATTTTCTGTCTCTTGAAGTTGTACTCCAGCCACCGAGTAGTCAAGCTTGGGCCTTCTTGCACTTGTACCCATTCTCATTACCTTACATTTTGAAGTATTGAATTTCATTAGCCACTTTTCTGACCACTCATGCAGATTATTTAGATCCTCCTGAAGTTCTCTACCATTGTTCTCGTTTTTTACTTTCTTCACAATCTTTGCATCATCTGCAAACATATTCATGAATGAATTTACAGACTCTGGTAGGTCATTTACATATACAAGGAACAAAAGTGGCCCTAAAACTGAACCCTGTGGAACTCCACTACTAACTCTTCTCCATTCAGACACTGAGTGTCTTACTCTAACCCTCTGTTCCCTTCCTTCTAAGTAAGTTTTTATCCATTCCAAGACATTTCCACCTATTCTAGCCATTGATTGCAGCTTCCTAATAAGTCTCCCATGTGGAACAGTGTCAAACGCTTTCTGGAAGTCTAGGAATATGCAATCTGCCCAGCCCTCTCTTTCCTGTAAGATTTGGCTTACCTCATCATAAAATTCTAATAAGTTTGTTACTGTTGATCTACTTTCTCTGAAGCCATGTTGCCTCACTGACAAAAAGTTGAAGGATTCCAAGTGAAGAGAGATATGTTTCCTTAGTAGTTTCTCCATAACTTTGCAAACTATGCTGGTCAAGGAAACTGGTCTATAGTTCAGAGCCGTATCCCTCCTTCCCTTTTTGAAGATAGGTATCACATTTGCTTATTTCCAGCATCTTGGAATCTCCCCCGACTCCAGTGACTCCTTAAATATGATACTTAGTGCCACTGATATTGTGTTTGCGCATTTTTTAAGCACATGAGGGGATATGTCATCGGGACCTGTAGCTTTATGAACATCTAAATCCATCAGCGCTTTGCATACCTCTGTGGCTGTAAGGTTGATGTTCTCTAATCCCGGCCCTTGAGCTTCTATCACTGCAATCTGAGGGGGTGGGGTATTTTCTACTGTAAATACTGACTGAAACTCCTTGTTCAATTCTTTGCAGATCTCTTCATCCGTCTCAGTGATGCTTCCATCCGCTCTCTTTAGCCTTAAAACCTGTTCTTTTACCTTCAGTTTTCCTCTGATAAAGCTGTGGAAAAGCTTGGGATTTTCTTTAGCCTTCCTGGTGATGTCCCTCTCATAGTCTCTCTCTGCCTCTCTCCTTTTACTTAGGTAGTCATTTCTTGCTCTTTTGTAGGTTTGCCAGGCATTTATGTTTTTTCTCCTCCTGTACCTTTTCCAGCATTTGTCTCTCCACTCCTTAGCTCTTTTACACCCATTATCGAACCATTTCTCTCTGGCATGAATTACACCTACTTTGGTGACAGGTATGCAGCAATCTACTATCTTCCCATATTTCTCACAAAAGATGTCATACATTTCTTGTACAGATTTGTTGTAAAATAAGGTTCTCCAGTCAATAACTGCAAAAAGCTCATTCATTTTGATGTAATCTCCTTTCGGATAGTTCCTCCTCATGTCCTCAGTGCCTCTACTCTCAGGAAGAATATCTTCAATGATATACTCCATCAACAACACACAGTGGTCACTCTTTCCAATTGGTGGTTCATACTCAATTTTTTCAATATCCAACACATTATCTGTGAACACTAAATCAAGTAGTGATGGCTCATCCCCACCCCTGTGTGTGTGTGTGTGTGTGTGTGTGTGTGTGTGTGTGTGTGTGTGATTACCTAATTGTGATTACCTAATTGTGTTTACGGGAAAGAGCCCAAAGCTCGTATCTTCCCGTCTCCTGATCGGTTCCATTTTAGACTTAGTGATACTTATCGTACCTGTCCTTAAAACTATGGATTGAGATAGCATTAACTACCTCCTCGCTTAGCGAATTCCAATTATCAACTACTCTTACACTGAAAAAGTATTTCTTTACATCCTGCAAAGAAGTTTTCTTACGAAGCTTCAAACTATGACCTCTAGTTCTAGAGCCAGCCATATCGAAATATCGATTCCTATCCACTCTATCATAACCATGAAGGAATTTAAAGACTGTCACCATATCCCCCCTTACTCTTCTAGCTTCGAGTGATGGCAAGTCTAATTCCCTCAGCCTCTCATCATAACCGAGATTGCGTATTTCTGGCACCAGTTTCGTGGCATGTCTTTGAACTTTTTCAAGCTTAGCTATGTGCTTTTTCAAGTGCGGATTCCAAAAGGGAGCTGCATATTCGAGTTTTGGCCTCACATAGGTTACATAAATATTTCTGAACATTTCCTTGTCCATGTGCCTGAAGGCTACCCTTACATTTGATAAGAATGCATATGCTGCCCTTACTACGCCATTTATATGTATTTCTGGAGACAAATCTGCCAGTATGTTTACTCCTAGATCTCTCTCATTTTCTGTCTCTTGAAGTTGTACTCCAGCCACCGAGTAGTCAAGCTTGGGCCTTCTTGCACTTGTACCCATTCTCATTACCTTACATTTTGAGGTATTGAATTTCATTAGCCACTAATTGTAATTACTTAATTGTGCTTACGAGAAAGAGTCCCATGCTCGTAACTCCTAGTCTCCTGGTCGGTTCCACGTTTGTATTTGGTGATAATTACCATACTTGTCCTTAAAACTATGGGTCGAGTTAGCATTAACAGCAAAGAACGTCCCTAGTTATTATTTTTGGATAACACCCTCTCCTCTCCCTTATGATAACTGATATTTGCTATACGGTGTGTAATTACCTAAATGTAATTACCTAATTGTGCTTACGGTATAGGGCCCCAAGCTCGTAACTTCCCGTCTCCTGGTCGGTTCCAATTTGTACTTAGTAATACTTATCATATTTGTCCTTAAAACTATGGATTGAGTTAGCATTAACTACCTCCTCGCTTGGCGAATTCCAATTATCAACTACTCTCACACTAAAAAAGTGCTTCCTTACATCCTTATAAGAAGTTTTCTTCCGAACCTTCAAAATTTGATCTCTAGTTCTAGTGCCAGCCATATTAAAATATCGATCCCTA